>CM039681.1:14506704-14751036 GCA_022537955.1 Schmidtea mediterranea
AAAAAGAGAGATATTCCAATACAATTCCCAACACGACTCAAACTACGATCCCAACAGATGATAAATAACAACAATGCAATAGTAAGAATTCAGAGAAAAAGTTTAGAGGAGAACCTTCGACGGTATCTCAACAAATTGGATACATTTATAAAGGAATTTGAGTGTATAAAAATTATCTGTCACTATGGGGAAACCCAGAATCAAAAGGGGTAAAAAAGAAGCGATTACCCTTGTATTGAAAGGGAGCGCCAGATGTATTTCGTAGAAGAAGCAAGAACGCAACGAAACTACAAAGTGACAGAGATTACAAGATCTAATAAAAATATTCGGAATAGAGAAAAAGGGCAATAGGAAATATTAGACTTCCTACATTCGAAAACAAGAACGAAGCATGACATCAAATGCAGTGACGCATCGTGATTAAAGAAATTGTGTAAAGAAGCCCTTCGGAGAAGCAGATTTGCCGAAGATAAAATGGTAGACTCTTTCAATAAGAGGAAACAAAAGAGAAGACATACGAGCCAACCTTGGATTTTGCTTGGCACAACGTTAGATAAAGCAGTAGCAATCGCAAAACGATGCGAAAGCCATCTGGGACTGGGATATCAAGTTGGCAGTCTTGGCCACAAACCAACAGATCAACAGTCAAGCCAACAATCAAAACAACAATACAATCCAGCCATGAATCAATTCATTCCAAGAGCACAGCAGATGTTCAAGCCCCAAGTAAACGAGAATCCGGAAAATAAAGGTAATAACCAAGTAAGTTAATAATAATAATTTCAGGAACATCCAAATGCAAATGAAATAATGCTCCACTTTGTCAAGAAATAGGACATAAGGTCAAGAATTGTTTCCGAAATTACAAACTGCCAGATATTGGTAAACGAGGGCATACTGAGAATATGTAGACAACTCTAATAGCAAAGCATGTTACAATTGTGGACAACAAGGACATCTCGCAAAAGGCAATGAACATAAGAAGAGAACAAACGCAATCAAGGCTAAACAACTCTATGGAAATCACAAATTAACGTGCATGCAAGAAATAGACATCTACGAGAAACACTAAACGAATGCCCATGGAATAAAAGAGATGATGCAACAAAATGCCACCAATATACAACAACAACGAATCAACGTAATGAGAAGCCAATGAGGAGATTCAAGAGCTGAGAACTCGACGATATAAACGAGAGCCCGATGGCAAACTAACAACCAGAGGAAGCTCAGAAATCCAGCCAAAGATGGGAAGCAATCGAAAAACAAACCCGAAAGAATTATTGATGAAAATCGGAATTCAGAATGAAACTCCACTGCGGACAGCTGTGTTGACGACCGAAGGGGCCGAGGAAACATATGATAACTGATCAACGAGAAAACAATCGAATTAAAATACGATGGACGAAATAGAGGCCATCAAAGAATTTACAGAGGAGGAAAACAAAGACGTGACAGTAAAGAAACACGATAACGGAGAAACCGAATGAACCAAAACCCAAGAGATTAAACGAGCAGCAAACTGATGATAACGCGAGGATCAAAACAACGGAAACATTATGACGAGATAGACAACTTCGAAAATGAAATATCGAACACAAAAGACAAGAGCAGTACACTTGAGCAAAATAAAGCAAGACGAAGCTTTAGAACAGGAGAGGATCCAAATTAAAAGAACGAAGCAATCGAAAACAAGAGAGCGGAACTTAGAAAGAAAGGCACTAAATTAAAAATATGAACGGAGCGTTAAAACATCTAGAACAAGACAAAGCACTAGAAAAACGAATACGAAGTGCTGGCAAAGAAAGTGCTAATCAGAAATGGAGGACCAGCTTGGAACACAAGGAGACGGACAGCAGGAAGCATCAACGTCACAAGGAAAGAAAAAGATATCAGAGCATAATAGCAAAAATCGAAATCCAGAGGATACTGCTACGAAAAAAATAGAAACAAGAATAAAGAAAAGCCCACGCTGGACTGAAAGCTCAATCGCAGAATAGAATAAAGAGATATTGGTTCCAACAAAAGGGCCAACAAATATGAAAAGGAGGAAAACAACCACAAAATCAATATGCTCAGACAATACCAGACGATCAAACAACATCGAAGATGAAAGTGAAATAAGTACGTTGGTGGAGAAATATTTCAATTCATGCCGAGGAAATAACCATACAAGATGAACTCAAAATCCAATTAGAGGAAATGAAACCGAACGTGCCAAGAGAAATGAAACCGAGATATTAAAAGAATAAACGAAGATTGTAGAAAGGTAGACCGAAATCAAAATGTTCCTAACTCGAGATACAACAGCATACAGCGAATAATGAAATCTAATTGGCGAAAGGATAATCAACGATAATGGTACATTTGTACGGGCATCCATGGAAAGATCTGATAAAAAAGTACCAAGAGAACTGAAGAATCAGAAGAGAAGATACCCAGGCTAATTATTGATTTTTCCAGCGATACCAAGACAGATAATAGCAACAGGCGAAAGCAAAAACGAGTTGTATGATTTGGTAGTGAAAACAGCAGGACCCAGTTATAAAATAAACCTTTATATTATCAAGGAAGAAAATAAAGCGAGATATACACCTAGCGGATGCTCTATATGCCAAAAGGATACATGTGGTAACGTTAAACAAATAAAGCGAAAACGACAGCAGAAAATATGGCAGAAAATTCAAATTTATTCGTATAACAAGAAATAAAACCAGTAAGAAAAAGAGAGACAGAAAGATAATGAGACAAAACCAGATAAAAATGACAGAACAAGCATAGACCCAAGCTAGAAAATATATTAACCGATTAATCGTTAACTAACCGACCTCAATGAAAATATTTGTAGAAGCTGTACGAGATACAGATATTATGGATTCGATAATGAAGAACAGATGAGTTGATAGCCAAATACGGAGAACATCAAAGAGATATGAGGGGAGTGAACCAATAAGATAAAGATAAAATTACCAAATGACGAAATAAGGAAATATTGGTAGATCCCGATTGTCAAAATGCCGAATTTACCGACGGATAAATCGAGAAATTATCCAACCATATCGAAAGTATGACGACGGAATGGGTGGAAAGACGTGCAAATAATATTCAAACGACAAATAAGTCGGAGAACGAACCCCGATATACGAAATTAGGTATAATGGGAAACGACAAAACCATTAATATCATAAGCCATGGATGAACCAGAGAAAAAAATACAACAAAAAGGGAACAACAGAATCCAAGATTCAAGAGGAAATGAAAAAGAAAGAAAGATCAAATAACTAAACCATCTACCAAGTTATGGAGACAAGATGCGAAATTAAGCCAAAAATTGCAACCCTAATAGATGAAATTCGCGATGCCCGATCACACAATGGACAAGTGTATGATGAAAGACGAAAGAATGAATATGGAAAATGAGAGAACGAACCCAAGTGGAGAAAATACGTACGCAGGGAGCAACCGAAGACCAGCTAACGAAAATAACCTTAGAGTTATAATGAAGATGAACCTATTAAAATTTACCAAGAGGAAATGCCTAACGAAATGGAATGGAACCAGAAGAAGAACGAGAAATAAATGATAGAGCTCGACTAGCCCAATACACATGGAAAATAGGTGGATGGGCTGAAAAAGTAAAAATCGCTGAAGAAAGAATCATCGGTATTACAAGCCATCAAATCTATACAGAGATCGGAGGATACCGGATGAAATTGAGAGTATAACCCAAACGGAGATGGGTAGGAAAAGGAAAATATCTATCATTGTATTTTTCTGTTAGCAAGAGGCAAGATATGACGGAAAGTTAGAGTGCCATTTATCGAAAATCACATTTCAATCGCTAAACACGGAAAATGGAAGAGCGCCACAGCGAAAAAATTGAGTAGACCCAGATCAATGATAAGCCAGAAGCCGAAATCCACTGAAAATGTTGCGGGAGGTACACAATTCCCTATTGAAAAAAATATGTACACCTCAATTCGTAAAAGATGACACGAATACATCACGATCGAAGTAGAAAACGGAACGAGTAAATGAATTGCGAATTCAACAAGAACAAGCGAGACCGCGAATCAGTTGTACTCGAAAAACGATTCCAGGAACAAGATACTTGCCCACAGATTATAGATGACCCTGTGGAAGAAGGGATTAACACGATTAACAGAAACGCAAAAGTGTAGAGAATTAGCAGCCGAATATGAGAACCGGAGCAAAAAATAAGACGAACCTGTAATACAGATTTAGCAAATGGATAATCGATTCTTTAGCAAGTGAGAATCTGTCGAAAAATATTCCGTAAAGGAATATAGAGGAATAATCGGAGAATGGTATGCGTGGTAGCCCCAGAGCAAATTTCGAGAAATTATCCCGAAATGGAAACCATACCTAATGGGCACCGAAACGAATAGAGAATATAGTTAAAATTATGACGCCAAGATTTCGAAACAATTGAAAGAGATTTATATCCTGCCAAAGTAGTGAAGTGATAAAAGAGAATACCATATGAATTGCCATTTCAGTCTACAATACGAAGGACGATCATTAAGATATGATCTGAAATCGGATTAAACGCAAATGCAATTGGGACTAATAAATATATTAACTGTAGCAAAAATCGCGGGTAGAGAACTCAACAAAAGAAAATCAAACGAAAACGCCATAGAAGACAGAAAGTCTATACGCCAGAAAAGTTCCACCGCAGAATGAAGTATCGTCTCACAACAGGAATGAAGAGATACTAAATGAATCTAAAATGAATTTGTGGAATGAAGAAAACCAGGAGAATACCGGAATCAGAGATTTGTTCATGGAACAGAAGGAATGAAACGATTCTGATAACAGATGAGACCAAGACGAGCTAGTATGTGGTAAAGACAGCCAGTCGAAATTATAGAGCCAGATACCGAAGAGGAAAATAAAAAGAAAGAGAGAAGACGCCGAAGCTCGACAGGAGACGAATGGGATAACTCTATAAATGAACGAGGAGCTACAACATCCCAAGAACGGAGAGGAACAACCTAAACGAAAGAAACAGGAAAAGATGAAAATATCCAGAGGACGACCAAAAATTGGAAAAACCAGCTCCAGAAAGGAAAACTAAAGAACAAATGCAGATGGATCAATTAACAACAAAAATTAAACAAGCTCAGCCAAGTACCAAAGCAGTTAACAGGGAAAACCTGAAGGCAGGAAACAAGGAAGCAAAGTGGATCAAACAACTAATACTGATATCTGGGATTAGCAAATCCCAGAAGTATAAGAGAAATTTGAAACTTATAAATCGGAAGCAGGAAGCGAAACAGCTTTGGGCGCAAATAAAACCAATATAAATAAAATCATGGACAAATAAAGTACGACCACAAACCAAAGATCCAGAGGAATTGCTGTTGATACTAAATCCACTAACGAAACGATCCGATGACCCAAATAGATGTAGGAATGGCCTATCTGATGTACATACATAGCGATATACAGAAAACGATACTCCAAGATAGCAAACCCAAACGGATATGAATTTGCGATAGACCAGACATATCAGGAAGGTAATCGAAACGCATTCATCCTGACTCAAAGGTGGATGGCAAGCCCTTTATAAATCTGGTAAGTAAAGAAATGAATCAGACCGAAATGATGCAAGCGAAGTAAAAGAGTTATTAGACAGAATTCGAAACAACAATTAATGCAAGTGAACCAAAAACGGCCAGAAAAGGGATGAAATACGATAATCACTCAATGACTCATAAATGGATATGTGCGTGAAGAGTAAGAACCGTTGTATGTACGATGTGATACAATAAAGATGGTGATAAATACTCACTAAAGAAAGAAGAGTGCAAAGCAGCAAATCCCGGTAGATTACAGACAACAGCTACAGCAATATCTCTTATAAGTATATCAAAAAGTAATTTCATTAAAATGGGCGGAAATAAAAGAATGTTCAGTAACAAGGAAAATTGTAGCATTTCATTGCGGACATGCACTCAACACTCAACAATTAAGAAGCCGAACGGAAACAACATGGTTTTCTGTAAGCGCGGAGCGAATGTGGAAAAGGATTCACGAACAGGCGTATCTCAATAGCTGGAAGAGTTAAATGTGCACCGGGAGAAAAATAAAAACTACCCGAGTATACGCCTGCGGAAGAATACGGCTGGAGACGGAACGTGTCAACGAGAGCAGTTAAACACCTATTAATCAATTGGTCAAGGAGTAGTAGTGATTGGAAAGCCTATCAAGTAAAGTTGGAGAAATACCAAAGGATATTTCGATCAGATACGCAAGCAATGAAAAGTACCCCTAATGTCTAGCAACAGATAGATCATGTAATACAGGATGTCAACGATTGTATATCACGCCGATAACCAAAACTGTAGACCTCAGCTTTATTGAAAAGTGCAATATTTATGAAGTGCAAGGACAATGCACAGAGAAACGAAACTACACTCAACAAAGTGCATTAGATGAATTACGGAGAACCGCAAGAAATCGGAAAAACGATCACCACCATATCGGATCAAGAGGTCACACCTAACGGTAGTAATATCAACTGATCCACGAATCGGAATGAGATTTAATAAAAGGACGAAGTTGAGCAATGTGACGAATCGGTACCAGTTACCATATATAAGAATATTTTTATCGGAAACAGCAATACCGAACGCAAAAGCGCAAATAGACCCCAAAGATGTGAAACTATATCTCTATATAAATAACAGATGGATTCCTATACACAAAGCATTTGGCATCAACAGAAGAAATATACAACGATTTGTTAAAAATGATTGTTTCCTAACAGAGAAATATTAAAAACAAAGTTAGCAAGGCAATCACAAATCCGGATAACGCAATTCCCCCCATTTTACTTTTACCCACTCCAAGAAGGATATTTCTGCGGAGAATGTTGGAGAAGCTCCATGTACAACATACAAAATGTGAAAAGAGCAATTGCGAAATTGCCAGAGAATTTCAACAATCCCAAGAGATAAAATGCATAACGAATTAAGAAATAAATGCCTATAAAGGAAAATCAGATTCGCTACCAGTAACAAGGATGATACCAGAGAAATTCGTACCCAATAGTTCAGTTGTAGAAATGTTATATGGACCATTATTCGAAATAGAGATGGAAGTTGGTTACAATTTCCAACTCGAGTAATAGTAGCGCGCCAAAAATATTGGATTAACAGAATTGGCCAGCAAGCAGAATTCAAACCAGTTTATATATCACAGAGTGGAATAATACCACAAAAGATCTGGAACGAGCAGAGAACATTTATTATTCCAGCACAAAGGGCAAGCAATTATTATCTAACATTGTAACTATAACGGGAGGTAACAACTATGGAAGAGAAACCAACTACGAATTGTTACTATCGCCGGATCATTTTCACCACAGCTAACAGCAAATATGATGAAAGCCATGTGGGGAAGATTCTTAATCTTCGGACAAAAGATGGCAAGGAATCTTAGGGAAATAATTCTTTTATTCAAATCGTAAGAGTAATCCCAATAACACAAATGTTAGCATTTTCGATATCTACAAAAGAGAGAAAAAATCAACTGAAAATGGCAATTGATTCTTACCAGTTTTTAACTAAGACAATGGTATTACATGGACACTCAAAGATTCATTCACAAGGATAAAGAGAATTTGGGTAGGAACTAACGAAAATGAACGGTACCGATGAAGAAGTCGAACGGAAAATTCAAAGCAATAATAGACTAGAAGCCGAGAAAACTAGAATGAAGCGACAGAAACGAGTAACTGGAAACGATGATAAATTTCAGAGATGAATAGCATAATAACAGCACAATGAGAAACCAAGGAGAACGCAGATTGCTTAACTCAGAGCAACTCAAAACAATGGAAAATCGAAAGACAAGACATAGTGGACATTATAATCATCCACCACCAGTATACGAATGTCTAAAGAAAGCAGCATCATCAGCAGAGAGAAACGCACCAGTAGAACGACAAGTACCAATACCAAGATCAACAACATTACGAAATATTTATCCAGTACCATACGAACCAAATTGGGCAGACTTAGTACCAAGAACCAGCCAAAGATCAAGAAGTGTGGATCAGGATCTAGAAACTCGAACTATAGCTATGTTACAAACATTAGCTGGACCAACATTAACGGTACCCATAGAAATAAATGGGGTAGAAATAAAAGCAATGATTGATACGGAGCAAACATCTCAGCAATAAAAATGGATAAAATACCCGGAAGATTGTGGCCATGTATAGAAGAAGCTAACATGGATGTAATAACTTGCAGCAAAGAATCGGTAGCAGTCATCGGAAAAATCTGGTCGATAATCGAATATAAAAATGTAAAAATCAATACGTATTTAGCAGTTATCAGGAGATTGAGTGCAGACTGTATAATTGGAACAGATCTCATGCCAGAATTACTAAAAGAGATAATAATAGATCTAGGATCAATGGAGCTGAGAGACAAACCGACGAATATGTATGTTGAAATCAGAAGTGAGATGCTCAGAGAAAATAGTAGTGCCAGGGCGCACACAAATGATTTGCTATGTGAAAGTAAATGAGGAAACTAGAGGAGAAATGACTTTTGAACCTAATCACAAATTTGAGAAAAAGAAGGAACTGCCATTAGCCAGAGAAATAGTGTATATAAACGATAACAGTGAAATTCCATCAATATTACAAATTTTGACGAGGAAGACAAAGTCATTTACGAAAACGAAAGATTGGGGAAATTAACACCGATGATGGATATCGAACTTCCAACAGCAAAAACTGAAGGAACTGAGGAAGAATTATGGACTATCGACAGTCAGCTACTAAACGAAAACGAGAAAGAGCAATTACAAAAACTGCTAACGGAATTTAAGGATATATTTGCAGCATCTGACTTAGATCTCGGTACAAGCGATGTGACACAACACACGATACCATTAACAGACGATACCCCAATAACACTACGGCCATATCGATTGGCAGAAGCTCAAAAATCAGAAGCAGAAAAAGAAGTTCAAAAGATGTTAGACGCAGGAGTGATCGAACCAAGTTGCTCGCCATGGCAATTCCCAGTAGTCATGGTAAAGAAAAAAGACGGAACACAACGGTTCTGTATAGATTATCGACGACTCAACGCAGTAACAAAACGAGATACATACCCGTTACCAGATATAAACGAGATGTTACAAATGTTACACGGAGCAGCTTATTTTACATCGCTAGATTTAAAAAGTGGTTATTGGCAAATAAAAGTCAAAGAGGAGGACAGAGAAAAAACTGCTTTTAGTATCGGAAAAGATTTATACCAGTTCAAGAAAATGCCTTTTGGACTAACCAACGCACCAGCTTCATTCCAGAGATGTATGAATTTTGTAACTCACGGCATTAAACAATGTATGGTATATATTGATGATTTATTAATTTATTCTAGCACCTTCGAGCAACATTTAAAAGATATCCGTAATGTATTCGTTCGACTGAGACAATGGAAATTAAAATTAAAACCCTCCAAATGCGATTGGGCAAAGGAAAAAGTCACCTTCTTAGGGACATATTGTGTCAGCAAAAGGCAAAGAACCAGATCCAAGAAACATCGAAAAGATAAAGAATTGCCCAGCACCAAAGACAGTCACGCAAGTGCAAGAATTTTTAGGCTTATGTGGATATTATCGAAAGTTCATCAAGAGTTATGCAACTATCGCGAAACCAATACAAGAATTGACCAAAAAAGATACCCCGTTTATATGGGAAGAGGAACAACAAACAGCCTTTGAAACACTCAGAGATAAACTGATATCAGCACCAATACTCGTACACCCGGATTTCAAGAAACCGTTTTTATTAGCGACAGACGCAAGCGGATATGCATCTGGAGCAGTCCTAGGACAATGGGATGACGAGAAAAGAGAACGAGTTATTGGATATTATAGTCGAACGTTCAAGAAACATGAAAAGAATTACTCCGTGACTGAAAGAGAGGCGTTAGCAATAATCCAAGCTATTAAACATTTCAAATATTTATTATGGGGTCACGAGATATATATCACTACAGATCATCAACCATTGGTATGGCTAGGCCAACATAAAGAAGCCTCGAGTAGATTAATGAGATGGGCAATGCAGTTGCAAGAATACTCGCCGTATATAAAATTCAAATCAGGAAAAGCAAACGCCAACGCAGATTGCATGTCAAGATTCGTATTTGAGGAACTGATGGATCATGATGTAAGACGAATATGCATGATAATCGCAGAGGACATCGACTTTACAAAGCTGAAAAATGAACAGAAAGAAGACGAAGAGTTGAAAACAATAATCGAATTCATGGAAACCAATGATATGAAAATCTTCGACAACAACAGTAAATTAAAAGAGCATATGGAAAAAACACAGACATCGATATACCATAGAAAAGGGATGGTTATTATTAATGGATGGCGAGAAAAGACTTATGTGCTTACCAGAGAGTAGACGAAAAGAAGTACTGATGCAATATCATGATGGAAAACTTGGAGGACACATGTCAGCTAAAAAGACGGAAGCAAGACTGCGTCAAAAATATTATTGGCCAAATATTGGAGAGGACGTAAAAGGATGGATAAAGAATTGCCTAATATGTGCAACGAGGAAAAGCACAGGAAGTAAATTGAAGGCACCGTTAAAACCAATGCCAATCCCACCAGAACCAATGACAATGATTGCAATGGATGTAGTAGGACCATTACCAGAAACTTACGACGGAAATATCTATATATTAGTAGTAACAGATTATTTATCAAAGTTTCCGGAAGCATTCGCAATACCAGATCAAAAAGCTAGAACAATAGCGAGAATCCTAGTAGAGGAAATATGCTGTAGATACGGAACACCCAAACAGATCCTAACTGATCAAGGAACCAACTTCATGAGCGAAATCATAGAGGAAGTAACGAATTACTTCAGAATTGCGAAGTTGAGAACATCACCATACCACCCGCAAACAAATGGTCAAACCGAACGATTTAGCGGCATATTAATAGAAATGATGTCCAATTATGTAAGTAGACACCAAAAGGATTGGGGATAGATATATAAATCTATGCCTTATGGCTTATAGAATGTCAATACATTCAGCAACAAAAATGAGCCCATTTAAGTTAATGTACGGCAGAGAATGCAACATGCCGATAGACTTAGAATATCAACCGCCGATATCACAGTATATGGAAATTGATGATTATGTAACAGGATTCAAAGAGCGAATGCAAGAGATCTGGAAAACGGCAGGTATGAATATTAGATTTAATCAAGAAAGCTATAAAGAACTGCACGATAAAAAGCGAGACGTACGTGAGCATAACTTTCAGGTTGGAGATTGGGTAATAATCGCAACGCCAGAAATTATCCCAGGAGTAGCCAGAAAATTACAAAGATGTGGTAAAGGACCATACGAGATAATGTATGTAAACGAGAACAACGCTCGAGTTAAACTAGTCAACAACCCACTCACTAGGCCTATCTACGTAAACGTGAGCAGATGCAAAGCAATACCAAGAACAATAACAAGAGAACCAGAAAATCGAGGTATGCAAACCAGATCACAAACCCAACAACTGAGGATAAACGGACTAACGATGAGTCGAAAAATAGAAGCGACATCAAATAATACCGTAGAGGAACCTAAACCAGATGAATCCAAAATAACTCTAAACGCGACCCAAGATAATGTAGACAAGATGGATATAATAGTAAAAGCCATCAGAGAAATAATGCCAGAATGGGTCGAAGGAAAAGGATGGATGAGAATAGTAAACAAAGCGGGAAAAATCGCAATGGATTACGCTAAAGGAGCTAGAAGTCCACCAGAAATGGATCGTATCAAGGAAAGCATACCCATGATCTTCACTATGGCAGATGTAGAAGGAAACGTACCTTTACATATTGCAGTACAACACAGAAATACTCAAAGGATAATAGATATAATCCAACTTATGCAGAAATGCGGACACGCCTCAAATATACCAAACGAAGAGGGACAAACACCATTAATGCTCGCAGTTGCAGCAGATGCTTCTACAACAGTTCTGAGAGAACTACTAAAAACAGGATCATCGTTCAAAGAAAAAAGACAATGGAGAAAATAATGTACTACACTATGCACTGAAATCGAGACAAGCAAGTGCAATAAAATTTATAACCAGTAACGCGGCAATCAGAGAGAGAGAAATGATGGGTAAAACAATCCAAACATTATGGGAAGCTATCGATGCCAAACAAGACGAAGCAACAGCCAATCTGATGAAATGGACCTACGAAGGTTCACCACTCAAAGTATTCGATATAAACTATATGGTAAGGAACAGAAACGTTCTATTGAAAGAAACAATATATGCTCACTATCCATTCCCAAAAACAATAAAAGCAATGTTGAAATGGGGAAGGACTAAAATTCACCAATCATCCAAAAGAAGCAATACGAATCGGAGATAGAAAGGAACAACTATTGATGATAATACACAGATGGCATCGAAAGCAAATAAGATTTCAAGCGAGCAAACAAGAAATAAAAGAAATGGACGATATAAAAGCAAGAATAATAAAAGTATACGAGGAAATAATTGAAATAATAAATGTCGAGGACGACATTTCAAAGGAGACCCCGGATGGAAATAATAATGGAGAAGGAGGAAGTGACAACAGCAAAAACCAAGATGATCGAAATACTAAACCAAATACTAGAGACGAAAACAAATCCAAACAACAAGAGAAAAAGGAATCATCCAACGAGGAACGTCAAGAAACGAGCAACAGAAATAACGAGGGAAAGCGAAACAAAGGGATGATGTTACTACAACAAAGGAAAAATCAAAACCGACCGACCCTGCTACAAAAAATAATGATATTAATCACGTCCATCAAGTTAACAGAAGCTGAGGAAAACATCACGAAGGAGATAAAATCGTTCAGAATACGAACAATAAATGAGAAAGGAAGCGCAAGCAAAGGAATATGCTTACAACTGACGATGAATACAAGCATAAGTTGTCAATTCGACTCAATAGGAAAACCAGGAAAGATGGAAATACGATCCGAAAACTCATCATCATGCCAAACTACCAAAGATGTATGTAGAGATGCTACAAAAGACAAGAATGTAAAAATCCAAGTAGAGCCAGGGATAGGCAAATTACGAATAATAAACAGAGGAATAGAAACAGTTGAACAAGTATGTATACAAAATAAAATTATCGATTGTTGGAAAATGAATATGAAAGCAGGAAAGAAATGTGAATGGGATAGCCTAGAAGGCAATGCAGAATATATAATATGTGCCAACAACGATATAATAATAACCTGCACATTAGCCAAAACCCTGGGAGAAAAATTCACAACACCAAAAGAAGAGCCATACAAACGTCGAGTACGAGAAAATAAAGAAATAATAATAAAAGTAGAATCAGATCCAAAGAGTGGAGAAGAAATAATAGTCGAAAATACGGGTAAAGAACCTATCACAAAAGTTTGTGTATTCGAAACCAAAAAGAACGGAACGATGAACGAAAGAATCAAATGTCAATCAAACGAGGATATCAAAAATCAAAAATACCGTATTCCAACTAAAAGAAAACGTGGAAAGTATATAGTACATGTTCAGAAAGGAAGAGATGATTACTGGAAATCAATAACAAGAAAGTTACTGGAATCAATTACGACAAAACGTCCCGAAAAGGAAACAAGAGAAGAACCGTATCAACGACAGATCAGAGAAAGTAAAGCAGTAATAATAAACATAGAGTCAAATGCAGCAAATGAAGAAGAAATAGTAATTGAGAACACAGGTGAAAAACCTATCACAAAAATCTGCGTATACGAACCTAAAAGAAACGAACCAGTAAACAAAAGAATACAATGTGAAACAAGCAAAACGATAACGAATCGGAAGTATCGCATACCGACGAAAAGGAAACTGGGAAAATATGTAATAAATATCCAAAAGGGAACTCACGAACATTGGAGAACGATAACAAGGAAACCACTCAAGTCAAATGCGACAGATCAACCTACAACAAAACAATCTGGGAGAAAAACAAGAAACGAAACATGGAAAAAAGGAATGATCATGGACGACAGCCACCTTTCAATTCACGAAGCACTACAACTCCAAAAAGCACTTAAGAATGTACAACCAAAGGAAGGAATAATTGAGACAACCAATGCAAGAGAAAATACAACCATGCAGCCTAACGAAAAGAATTACATGATTAAAATGATCTGGATAACAACAGCAATAGTAAGCAGCGTAGTAATGCTGATAATAATTCAACTAGCAACAACTACCAAATGCAAAAAGAAGCCAGCGAAGAAAAGATTATGGCCAGCTGTGAAAAAATTCAATTACGATATCGAATTAGGACAATATGATGCAGAAAGAACCGAAGAATATGAAATCATAGGAAACTCTAGCACAAGCGGACTCTGGTTAAAAGAACCGCCCATTATCGAAGCACAGCAATGGTCCAATGAATCTGATGTATACCAGATAATGAATGAGAAATACGGGGATATACGGACATTACGTATAGAGTCCCCGGAGACGATGGTGTAAGATAAAGAAAGAGACGTTGTATATAGTGTAAAATATTATGTAGTATATTAGTAGTAATATGTATATCTATATGTAAATATCGTACAAAATGCGTTAGAGACAGTAAGCAAACAGAAATGAATGCGATGAATTAATGATGTATTATAACCAACAGATGAATCCGAATAATGCAAATCAACAAAATCAAGTTAGAATACCACCGTTCACAGAAGGAAGTCAACAACCAGCAGCTGCCAATGTACCCATAGAGATTGTAGAATTAAATCAAGGAATATATCAAGATCCAGGAATTGAGGCAACATGGAGACGGCAATGCGAATTAATGACACTAATAACGAACAATGCGCAAACTCAGTGGACAAATACTCATCTAGTATTAACGGAAAGTGTGAACAGAGGTCTACAACAAGCCATAAGACTAGAAGAGCAACAGAGAACAATACTACAATTACAGAGAATAAATGAACAATTAACAGATCAAGTTAGATGGCAAGCTGACGAAATTAGAGGACTACGTAGCAATCAACAGCACGTAGATCCAGCAAGTTGGGTGGAATGGATAGCATCGATGCCAGAATTCACCCCAGAACCGGATTCAACAGTAGAATAAAAATAAAGCGTACCGTGTAAATATGTATAAATAAAACGACAAAAAACAAAGCAGCGTCAAGTAATTGAAAATTTTTGTAGAGATGCAGACAATCATCGATACATAAGATCGGAAGTAGAGAAGCCAGATAGGACGTTGTAAAGGGAAAAAGAAAGTGTAAAAATGTAAATAGAATAACAAAAATCAAATAAAAATCAAAAAAAAAAAAAAAAAAAAAAAATTACAAATAACCAAAAAAAATCAGAAAAACAAAAATTCAAAAATAATGACAATATTTAGATGGCAATCGGAATCAGCGAAGAGATAGCAATACAGATGAGAGAAGGACCAGATTCGATATGGACGAGATTATGGAAAAAACCGGAAGAGGAAGAGAAAGTTAATACACTAGCAGCATCAATTATATACTATAAAGACTACGACGGAACAAGACGGCCAACGCAAATCATAAAAGCGATATACTCACAAAGGAGAGTGAGAGACGAGGAACTGAGAAAAGAGGAACAGAGATATTTAACGTTTAAAGATAATAAAGTGTTTACCGAACGGCAAAGTCAAGAAATGGCCGCACAAGGATTTTATTTTACGGGAACACCAGAACTACCAGACGAAGTAACATGCATCTATTGTAAAGGAAAACTCGCAAAATGGGAAAAGGGAGAGACAGCAAAACGAGAACACCTGAGGAAATTTTCAACCTGTCCATTTAGAATTAATATTGATGTCAGAAACCAAGCGATGAACAGACTAGAAGGACTTCGACAATCGGAGTTAGACAAAGATGAAAAGGGAGGTGAGAAAAAGATAACAGTAATAAAGAGTTTCGAAGACCCAGCAGAACTAATATGGGAAAAAGAGACTATCAATAGAACATTCGAAGAGAGAATTAAAACCTTCAAAGGAAACCCAAGAGCAGCAGAATTTGCGAGTCAAGGGTATTGTCAAACAGCCAGAGGAATAATGTGCGAAGGATGCAAAAATCAACAGCCAATACCAGATCAGAATGTCAAGAAGCTAAAACATAAAAGAAAATGTATGTATAAACAAGAAAAAGAGTCAAAGAATGTCGAGATAATAATTACAAATCAGCAAATAGAAGATATATTAGACCGACCAAAGACGAGAACCATAATGCTATTATCAGGAGTAGAAACTCAAAAAATGAGGAAAATAATCCAGGAAAGATTAGCTAATAATTTAGAATGGTATGACTCGACACAAGCAATAATCCGAGCAATCAAGCGATATCAGAAGAAACCGAAAGAAAATCGAGACAAATCAATGATAAAAGAAGCTATTTTGGAGCAGTATCAATGTGTGACATGTTGGCAAAAACATGTCGAAATAATTTATATTCCTTGTGGACATATGGTTACATGCGAAGTATGCGGGTTAAAAGTTGATATATGTCCAGTATGTAGAAAGCCGATCAACGGGCGGATCAAAGGATTCCGTTTCGCTGATCAGTAGATAGAAAACGAAAACAATGTGTAAAAAGTGTAAATAAAGATAAACGTAAAAACCAAAAAATTAAAAACTCAAAAACCACAAAAATACGAGATGATGTAAATTATGATAAAATTTTGAGATGATTGAAAAAAGAGAATAATCGATTATTAATATTTAGAAAGCAATTATGAATCCAAACGAGACAAAAGAAGTTGTAAAAGAAGCTGAAGAGTCAAAACCAGCAATCAAGGATCAATCGGAATCAATAAAAGTAACAAGTGAAGAAGTAGAATTGTGGAGACAAAGGACGTTGCAACTAAAAGAAATGCTACTAATTGTAGAAGAGGAATTAGTGCAAGAGACTCTAAAAATGAAAATGATGAAAGAAAAGTGGGAAAAACAACTAGAACAAAAAATAATTTACCCGGAAGGAAAAGAGAAAACGTACCAAGAGCGAGAAGAGGAAATGATGAAGGAATTTATGCGGAACCAAACTAGAATCAAAAACCAAAGGAAAGAGATACAAACCCTAGAGCAAGAGAAGCAGGATCAACAAATTGAAATCGAAAGATTGCGAGAAGTGATAAAAGATAAAGAAGCAGAGATACGAGAAGAAGGAGAGGAGACGATAAAAATCATACAGCAAATGCAGGAGGAAATTGGGCAAATTAGCACCCAATACCGAATAGAGAAAACAAAGAGAACCCATTTGGAACAAGCCAAGGAATGGGCAAAACGACAAGCACTCCATTGGAAAGCCAAATGGACGGAGGATAGAGAACACTCAAGGAGTAATTTGGAAGCACGAATTAGACACTACATTCGGCAAATAGCCGAAGAGGAAGATAGAGCAAGAGCTTACAAAGCTAAATGGGAGAATGCGAAAAAGGAAGTCAACAAGCTGAGAAATCAAGGGCCAAAACCATCAAAGAAAATAAGAGAGCCCAGAGACGATAGACAGGAAAGAATAGTGATCCAAACAACGGCAGAAGCGAGAAAGTGGAAAGACAAGTATAGATTGTTGAAAATAGAGAATACGATACAATGGGAACATATACAAAAACAAGATCACGAAATAGTATGGCAACAAACGAGAATGAAGGAGATGCTAATAGAACAAGAAAAGACTCTTAAACAGAGACAAATACAACAAATAAAAACGGAAGACAAAGAAAAGTGGATCAAATCAGAAGCAAGAAGATGGAAGAACCAGTACCAAGAAGCCAAGAAAGAGATAAGGCTGTTACCCAAAAAGATATTGAATATGGAAGATTGGGAGCTATGGGAACAAGTCGAAGTGCAGAAAGAAACAATTGAAGAACTGAACGAAGAAATCCAAACAATGGAATACCATGAACGAGCCAGACAAAACACAATAAGAAGGCTCAGGAAAACCGACAAGGACCTCAGAAAATGGATCGATCAGTTAAATCAGAAAATATCGGAAACCCTACACGAACAAACGGATGAAAGAAGACAAAACCAA
Source organism: Schmidtea mediterranea (assembly GCA_022537955.1). NCBI lineage: Eukaryota > Metazoa > Platyhelminthes > Tricladida > Dugesiidae > Schmidtea > Schmidtea mediterranea. The sequence continues at coordinate 14,524,832 of CM039681.1, forward strand.
CAATTAAACGAGAGGATAACAGAACTCCAACAGGAGGTGAATGGACACCGAAGAGTTGCAGTATTCAAAGAGATCCAGTTGAGACATCAACACGAAGTCAACGAACAGCTGAAAGGACAAGTTAAAGCGGAAATAGAAACGATAAAGCAAGGATATGAGGAAAACGAGCAGAATTTGAGAAAAGAAATTGAAAAACTAAAAGCGTTAGAAAACACGCATTGGTTGGAAACGCGAGTGGAGGAATTAACTGAAAATGCAGAATATCTTGCCTATCTCTTAGATGAAGAGATACAAATATCAAACGCTTTACGTGAAGAGGTAAATACCTTGCAAAACCGACCACCAATCCTGCTTATGCCGTTATATCCGACGGAAATGCCAACTCAAGTACCCGCCGAACCCGATGAAGGATTCGGGGAGACGGACGAAACGATAGTGTAAATTCAAAGAGAAAATTGTAAAAAGTGTAAAAAGACAATAAAAATAATAAAAATGATAAAAACAAAAATGATAATCGATGTATATTTAGCATGAATTCGAATGAAGTAGAAATCCGAATGAATCTAGAAGGCGGAGAATACGTACCAAGCCCAATTCAATTAGTAGAACCAATCGAGCAAGACCCACTGAAGTATTACAGTAAAAGGTGGAGAACAGAAAGAAAAGAATGGCAAGAATTAGTGGAGGAGCAAGAATCAGAAATCGCCCGGATAAATCAACAGTTAATACAGTCAAAACAGCTAGCCAATATGATAAAACGAAAGCTAACATCCAGCATGGGAGAAAACAGAGATCAAAAGAGAGAAAATGAACGACTGAGACGAGAATTAGCTGAAATAAAGACTCGAGTAATCCTGGAAGATTATTGGGAAACCGAAGCAGAACGAATGCGAGATAGCAGAAAGAGCGAACAGAGATATGTAATACAACTAGAAGACAGTTGTAAAGAAGCCAGAGAGATAAAAGAAAGTCATCAACAAACTCAGGACGAAATTAAAACATTAACAGAACAGCTCCAGGAAGCGAGACGAAAGCTGGAAAAGCAAACCGCTAAACGAATAAATCATAAACGTCAACTTAAAAGAAAGCAAGCGAAAGAAAGAAATCTCCAAATGAAAATCTACCATCAACAGAGGGTAATCAAAGAAAACAAAGAACGATTAAAAGAACTCCCGAAAATAACCGAGCGATTAATAAGAGCCCAAGTCCTGATAATGAGATTTTCAGAAAACAAAACTAAAGAGGAGTGCGAGATACACTCAACCCCAGAAAAAGAGAAAGAATAAAAAGGGCTAAAACTCCACTGTAAATAAACGAAATAACCTTGTAAATAAATATAAAATTGATTACGTATAAAAAATAGAAGTTATGAACCCAAATCTGTGGATAACAATAATGATAATAATGAGAGAGTGTGACACTGAAAACCCGTTGGAAAAATGCGAGAAATCCCAACCCTTCAGAAGAGAGGACAGCACCTGTGCCGATTTCGAAGAAATTTGCAGAAACCCTGATAATGAAGAATGCCAACAAATAAACCTCCAATGTATACAATGTCCCACAAAAGAAAACAAGGACGAATTGAAACAGAACATCGAGAGAACCCAAATAATGGTACAAACCCTACTGAAAAATAATGAAGAGATAGCCAATATAAAAAATGAAAACCGAGAGATAAAGAAAACCCTAGAAACCCTCATCAGACAAATTCAAAGAAAAGCCAAAGCAAACCCCAATAATAAACCAATCCAAGAGATCGCCCTATCAATCAAAAGGCAACAAGGAAAACAAATTAAAAATGAACCCAGTACAACAACTCTATCAATCGAACTTATACTACCGATTAGTATAACCTCTAACATGATACTCCTAATATGTTGTCTCATCCTCGGCCTAACAAAAAACAAGCAAAGGCAAAATACCCCAATTCAGAAACTCAGAAGAATGTTCAACCCAATCCAAAATACCAATCAAGTTAGCAAAAATTCAAGACTCTCGCAGATTTCCATCAATCACCCTTCAAGATCAACCCAGCTCGAAAGCGAAACCCAAGCCGTCAGCGATTCATTCGAAAACAAATATAACTGAGTTACAGTAACTGATATTGATTTGAACTGATCTTATAAAACTTGCATTGATATTAAAACTGAACTATCCAATTTTGATTATGTATTGTAGCCGGACCTTAAGTCCATCTTTGCCTTGATGATTTAACCTTACCGTAGAAACTTTTTTATGAATGTGAATATTGAAAATGGAAATGTATGTATCATTTTGAAATCAATTGAAATTGCGGGTCGCAATTTTACGGACCCCCGAGTGTTTTATGTTGGGCCACAACGTCAACGGCCTTCAAAAATGTTTAAATGGATCAGAAACACACACGCAAAAATAACATGCAATTTAAATAAACCTGGAAACACCAATTAAACCACATAAAATCTGAGAAATAAAAGAATTAAATATAAAATAATAAACATAAAAATAAATTAAAATATTAACAAAATGCACCAAGATCCGCACGATACCTACACAAATACAACAAGAAAACACAACAAATTCGACGAAATTGAAAAAATCAATTAAAGTTCATTAAAATGAAATGTAAATCGGAAATTTTGAATTAGTAATAATTCAATAAAAATTCGAAATAAAAAATTATAAAAATAAATCAAAAAATATCAAAATTAAAGAATAGAATTTACTAGAAAATAACAAGGTCGAATTTTGTTTTACTGCATCAAATTTCACACGTCATACAAATAGGTATAAATACTGATCCATTTTCACATTTAAAAAAAACCATTTTTTCAAACTGATTAAAACCATTTGAAATCGTTTGTAGACTATTTTGAAATCTTATTTTCAAATCGTTGTGAAACTATTTTAAAACCTTATTTTCAAGCTATTTGAACTAATTCAACTGATTTTAGGTGAGAAATATTTATGTTGGAGCCCTCTTTCCACGTCACGTTCATAGCATCTCTGTAGAGCTCTGCTTGACGGCGACGTGGGGAGAGAGGCATTTATGCTTTCTATTATGATGTTTTATGCTATTGTATGAAAATTTTTTGGAATGGTTATGAAGGGTAATTTTGTTATTTTGTCCTAACTAATAAATATTATTAATATGTATAAATTGTTTGATATACACATATTTTTTTTTATATAAACTAAATTTAAATGTCGAAATTTTTCCGGCCCACAGCCGACACATAACGCAAGTAAATAAAATCTACATAGTACAGAGGCATGTAAGTGCGTGGAAAATCGCCAATGATATGTACCCGTGAAGACTCAGCGTGCGCAACGCAGCGGTCGTAACGTCAATATTATCCCTATAGCTGAAGCGAGAAATAAGGAAGAAGTCTCTGGCTACTTCCTCGTTTCTCAATTCTGTAAAATCGACCTAAAATTATGTTACATACGGCTTAAAATTATCACACCGAGTAGTCCAGTGGGCACTCAATAAATATAATATGAACACAATATGCGCTTAAGGCCTATTAAAGGGAAAGGGTACTTGGATTAAATTAACTGAAATTGTTGTTATAACTATTTTGGATTAACATTTTGAAATAAATAAAATTTATTGGGAATCATTGAATTCGATTAAATTGAGATTATTGATAAAAATTAAAATAACCATTGATTGTAAAAGTAAAGTGTTTTATGGCTTAAAATTAAAGTAAATATTGGGTAAAGATAATTTAATGATCGTAGATTATTGATTAAAATTAGGGTAATGACAAATAATTTCATCAATTAAATTATTATAATTCATTTCAATAAAAGTGATCTGATCTTTGAGTAAGAACGAGTAATGTATTGATCTAATCAACCCCCGATAGAAATGAAAGTAATTAAGAATCGAATTCATTGATTTCAAATAAAGAAATGTATCGATTAAAAGTAAAATGATTCTCGAATGAAAGTATGAAATCCCTTAATTGAATTGTTGATTAAAAATTAATGTCACCCCACATAATCCACCATTAAATCATTTTGATAAAATTGAAGAAGCGATTGAGCGAATCAAGTATTTAGGTTAACTTATTGAATACAAATAAATATATCGTTTATTAAATTGAATCAATTGATTAGCGACCATTGAGATGATTAAATTAGTGCAAATAACTATTGAGTAAAACCCACGTAAACTAGTTTTGGTAAAGTAAAGTATCAAATAAGAATAAATAATATAAGCTCCTTAATGAACTAGGATTAGAGGATTAAAGATTAGAATTACAGATGGAATGAACAACCGCAAGATAATTTCTTTAGTAAAAATCAAGCAATTTTCGATGTAAATTAAAGTAAAACTGGATGCACGGATTTAAAACTATTAGCATTAAAATAACTTTGTGGGCTAAAGTAATGGTTGATCTAAATAGCCTTAGGGAAGACTATTAGAAATTGGAATAACAGAAGTCGATATTTATTACTGATAATACAATCTCTTAATTAGAACTAGAATAGTTTATAAGTTTATAAAATAGGTTTCTAATTATCATAAATTCGGGATGTACAGTAAATTAAGTAGCAGTAAAATGAACGAATTATTACGTAAATTAAATTAGTAAAATTGGAAAAATCAAAGTTTAAGACAAGAGTGAATTTATATTAATATCACATTAAATTCCACATAGCGAAGTGATTCCAACAGAAGGGTATCGCACCTATTTAGAAAACTTGGTAAGCGTAGAAGTTTTCCTAAAATTTGCTAATAAAGTACATTTAAACTAGTCAACGAAATAACTTACCGGAAATGGAGATAATCGAGTGTAGGCGAACCATTTGACCAGTAATTCTGAAAATATGACACGAATAATACAATAACCGGATGTAAACAATATAAATCACCTTTAGTCAACCGCTTAAGTTGTAATGGTAAAATCCGCCGGAAATCATTCGCCCACCAGGATACGCCTACACGCGACTAAGTTATCTCGGATCAACATCCGGCCTAAATCTTAAAGTTCGAACAACGGTAATTAAAGTTAGTAAACAAACTTTAAGTCAATGTACAAATTCCCTTAAGTCAATGTACGAGTATCCGCCTACATGAAAAAATCTTAATGTTAAGATGCATATATCAAATAAGTTAAACATCAAGTTATCTCATCCATATGATTAATCATATATTTTCCCCATAAAGGAGTGCACCTTAACGAACCAGACCCACAAAGTAACCCAACCTGCTTATGAATGTTCCATCGCGTAAAGGAAGGCAATGGTCACGCGTATGACACCTTTACTAGTAACATGGACCCTATCTGCTTGCTAATAACGTAGAATAGTAAATCAATCGAACCTAATAACAGTAATGTTTAGACATGTCGCCCAAACGAACTACCCGTCGAGAGACCGCCAGACAGGAACAGACAGGAGTCCCGCCGACCACGAGGATACTCAACCAGTTGCAACGATCATGTCTCTCGGAACGGCAACATCCAGCTGCGGAGACCTACCTGCACGCACAGGAGCTCCTCACCCAATGGGAAAGGGTGCAGGAGCAGGTTGATTTACAGGTGGTTAAGGCAAGGATGTACCTTGCGAACGTGGTCGAAGACATCCTTGCCGGGCGGATTGCCGTCGCCTATCCACCTCACCCAGTTCGAGACACCAGAAGACCCTATACCGTTGAGGCTCTCAAACGAAGCCTGAAGAGATATTGCCCGGACGAGTAAACCAACAATGACCGACTTCATGTAGTAACTGATTGAAAATATTAGAACTTTACTTGTTATTTCTTTTCTTATAGCTAGAGTTATTCGTGTTTTGTTTAATGGAATAAACAATTATATAACTTGATCAATAATAAATTAACATCATCTATTTGATTGTAGTAATGTCTTCCTTACAAATCTTACAATCTGAATTGAACCACGCGAGACAGACCAACGCGGAATTACACACGCAGATTATTCAGCTAACCCGCGAAATACAACAGATTAAAGCCACCTGGAGGGAACCAGAAAAGGTAAAAACACTGTACCACCGCCTGACCGCAGCACAGAAAGGCTGGGCAGAGGAGCGGCAGCTCAACCAGAGCCTGCGCACGCAAATTCGGGGACTCGAAGTCGCCCTAGCAGTCTGCCGGGAAGGGGAAGCGGTAACGTATCCGCTCGTCTTCGCCCCAACCCAGATGCCGCAGAAGAACTCCCAACCAGTGGAACAATCTACCCTTCCAGTAAACAATCGTCGACCGGGACGTAAGGAACGGGCCCGACGTCGAGCAATCCAGCTTCAAAATCGGTAACCTGCGAACATTGTGCGCGTTGTTAATAAATAGAGTAGTCGTGTTCTTGATTTAATTTGTTCCGTTGATATATTTATATGCTAAACATTTGCATCATGTTGCTCAATCTTAATTTCATCTCTCCGTAGGCAGATAAGAACCTAATCTTGGACGATTATGAGGGACAGAGCAAAGCGAGCACAGGTCTTCTATCGACAGCTCGTGAACCCGAGGGTTGTCCGAGCAACTATAGTACTAGCACATGGTACTCAATTTTTGCGGACAATCCACCACTTGAACACATTACCAACGTTGCTTAGCAACGGGTGCCAAGTGGCGATCAGCATCATTTTGTATGGCGTTACGAGGGCAACTAGAAGGATAAGCAAGATTTGAAACCCTGTAACCCACCAATACTGATGTGTTTCCCCAAATTTTCAACTACTACTTTGTAGTATTAATTTCAACCAAATTTAAGATGCACATTTTTTATAAATCTTACTTTGTTGTGTGATTTTTTTTCAGATATTTTCAGATCATTAATCTACAGTTATCGATATTTTTAGTTATGTTTTGTAGCAATATTTTCAGGTTATTAATCTACAGTTATGTTTTGTAGCAATATTTTCAGGTTATTAATCTACAGTTATGTTTTGCAGCAATATTTTCAGATTGTTAATCTACAGTTATGTTATTTTGGTTTATGTACATCGATGCCCGATTCCAAATTTGTTTATATGAATGCTAAATATACAGTTTATGAGTCGAGATTTTTGCCTAACTCATTTGGTAATTTAATTTTTTCTATTATTTTATTTTCCGGCCAACAGCCAAACCACATCACAAGTCAGTAAAATCAACATATTATTCAGATTCGAGTAAGTGCGTGGAATATCGCCGATGATCTGTGCCCGTGAAGACCCGGCGTGCGGAACGCAGGGATCGGAACGTCAATATTATCCCGTATAGAAGAAAGGAGAAATAAGGAAGTGGTCTATTGGCTACTCCCTCGTTTCTCGTTTTCTTTAAATTCGACCTAAATGGTTCTACACACGGCTCAAAATCACCACACCGAGTAGTCCAGTGGGCACTCATTAAATATAATATGAACATAAATAAATCTTAAGGACAAAAAAAGGGAATGGGTAGCGGGGAAAATTGCGAAATCGTTGCAACAGTTAAAAGGAATACCCATCGGAAAAAGATTAATCCGAACGACCAAAATCATGAAAAATAATGTTTTTAAATAAGAATTAAATAAATTAATTTGAGTTGAGGCGGAAAATATAGGCGGGACGCTGCTCAAATTTTCCGAGTCAATGAAAATACTTTGTCGAAAACTGTAGAATAGGGATGAACCGTAAAATAAGGGCGGAACGCTGCTAAAATTTTCGAATTTACAAAAATACTTTATCGAAAACCGAAAAATACAGATGAACTACGGCTAATATTGTATATCAATAAAAATTCTTTTACGCCGAGGAATAAGAACGGATCCCTACAAAATCTTAATAATAATAACGATAATGATAAGAGTAATGGTAATTATAATAATAATAATAATAATAATAATAATAATGGTGGGTTACAGGGTTTCATTGTTTGTTTGAACTAATCGGTGGTTGCCCTCGTAACGCCATACAAAATGATGCTAATCGCCACTTGGCACCCGTTGCTAGGCAACGTTGGTAATGTGTTCAAGTGGTGGATTGCCCGCAAAAATTGAGTACCATGTGCTAGTACTATAGTTGCTCGGACAACCCTCGGGTTCACGAGCTGTCGATAGAAGACCTATGCTCGCTTTGCTCTGTCCCTCATGATCGTTCAAGATTAGGTGCTTATCTGCCTACGGAGAGATGAAATTAAGGTTGAGTAACATGATGCAAATGTTTAGCATATAAATATATCAACGGAACAAATTAAATTAAGAACACGACTACTCTATTTATTTAGCAACGCGCGCAATGTTTACAGGTTAATGATTTTGAAGCTGGATTGCTCGACGTCGGGCCCGTTCCTTACGTCCCGGCCGACGATTGTTTGCTGGAAGGGTGGATTGTTTCACTGGTTGGGTGTTCTTCTGTGACATCTGGGTTGGGGCGAAGACGAGCGGATATGTTACCGCTTCCCCCTCCCGGCAGACTGCTAGGGCGACTTCGAGTCCCCGAATTTGCGTGCGCAGGCTCTGGTTGAGCTGCCGCTCCTCTGTTCAGCCTTTCTGTGCTGCGGTCAGGCGGTGGTACAGTGTTTTTACCTTTTCTGGTTCCTTCCAGGTTGCTTTAATCTGTTGTATTTCGCGGGTTAGTTGAATAATCTGCGTGTGTAATTCCGCGTTTGTCTGTCTCGCGTGGTTCAATTCGGATTGTAAGATTTGGAAGGAAGACATTACTACAATCGAATAGATGATGTTAATTTATTATTGATCAAGTTATATAATTGTTTATTTCGTTAAACAAAACACGAATAACTCTAGCTATAAGAAAAAGAAATAACACGTAAGTTTCTAATATTTTAAATCAATTACTACATAAAGTCTATCAGTGTTGGTTTACTCGTCCGGGCAATATCTCTTCAGGCTTCGTTTGAGAGCCTCAACGGTATAGGGTCTTCTGGTGTCTCGAACTGGGTGAGGTGGATAGGCGACTGCAATCCGCCCGGCAAGGATGTCTTCGACCACGTTCGCAAGGTACATCCTTGCCTTAACCACCTGTAAATCAACCTGCTCCTGCACCCTTTCCCATTGGGTGAGGAGCTCCTGTGCGTGCAGGTAAGTCTCCGCAGCTGGATATTGCCGTTCCGAGAGACATGGTCGTTGCAACTGGTCGAGTATTCTCGTAGTCAGCGGGACTCCTGTCTGTTCCTGTGTGGCGGTCTCGCGACGGGTAATTCGTTTGGGCGACATGTCTAAACATTACTGGTATTAGGTTCGATTGATTTACCATTCTAAGTTATTAGCAAGCAGATTGTGTCTATGTTACTAGTAGGGGTGTCATACGCGTGACCATTGCCTTCCTTTACGCTATGGGACGTTAATAATCAGGTTGGGTTAGTTTGCGGGTCTAGTTCTCTAAGGTGCACTCCTTTATGGGGAAAATATATAATTAATCATATGGATGAGATAACCTGATGTTTAACTTATTCGATATATGCATCTTAACATTAAAATTTTTCATGTAGGCGGATACTCGTACATTGACTTAAGGGAATTTGTACATTGACTTAAAGTTTGTTTACTAACTTTAATTACAGTTGTTCGAACTTTAAGATTTAGGCCGGACGTTGATCCGAGATAACTTAGTCGCGTGTAGGTGTATCCTGGTGGGCGAATGATTTCCGGCGGATTTTACCGTTACCACTTAAGCGGTTGACTAAAGGTGATTTACATTGTTTACATCCGGTGATTGTATTATTCGTGTCATATTTTCAGAATTACTGGTCAAATGTTCGCCTACACTCGATTATCTCAATTTCCGGTAAGTTATTTCGTTGACTAGTTTGAATGTACTTTACTAACAAATTTTAGGAAAACCTCTACGCTTACCGAGATTTCCAAGTCGATGCGATACCCTTCTGTTGGAATAACTTCGCTATGTGGAACTTCATTTGTTCAATAATGTGATATTAATACAAATTTTCGCTTATCTTAAACTTTGGTTTTTTCAATTACATTAATTTAATTTACGTAAATATTCATTCACTTTACCTCTAATCAATTTGCTGTAGATTCTGAATTTACGATGATTGAAGAAACCTATTTTATAGATTTATAAATTATTCTAGTTCTAATTAAGAGATTGTATTATCAGTAATAAATATCGACATCTGTTATTCCGATTTCTAATAGTCTTCCCTAAGGCTATTTGGATCAACCATTACTTTAGCCCACAAAGTTATTTTGATGCGAATAGTTTTAATTCCGTGAATCCAGTTTTACTTTAATTTACATTTTTACGGTTATTCAATTCATCTCTAATCTTAATCTATGAATTACTTTAATCCACTAATCATAGCTCGTTAAGGAACTTATTTTATTTATTCTTATTCAATATTTTACTTTACCAAAACTAGATTATTTTGGTTTTACTCAATAGTTATTTGCACTAATTTAATCATCTCAATTGTCGCCAATAAATTGATTCAATTTAATAAACGATATATTTATTCTTGTTCATTTTAATTTTAATCGATGATTTAATCTATAGCTTGATTTTTCTCAATCACCTCTTCAATTTTATCAAATGAATTATTAGTGAACTACGTGTCGTTACATTAATTTGAATCAGCAATTTAATTAAGGGATTCCATACGTTTATTCGAAAATCATTTTACCTTTAATTGATACGTTTCTTTATTTGAAATCAATGAATTCGATTCTTAATTGCTTTCATTTTTATCGGGGGTTGATTTTTGATTAGATCAATACATTACTCGTTCTTACTCAAAGATCAGATTGCTTTTATTGAAATGAATTATAATAATTTAATTGATGAAATCATTTGCCATTACCCTAATCAATAATTTACGAGCATTTAAATTATCTTTACCCAATATTTACTTTAATTTTTAGCCATAAAACACTTTACTTTTACAATCAATGGTTGCTCTAAATTTTTTCAATAATCTCAATTTAATCGAATTCAATGATTCCCAAAATTTTTTATTTATTTCAAAATGTTAATCCAAAATAGTTATAACAACGATTTCAGTTAATTTAACCCAAGTACCCTTTCCTTTAATAGGCCTTAAGCGCATATTGTGTTCATATTATATTTATTGAGTGCCCACTGGACTACTCGGTGTGATGATTTTAAGCCGTATGTAACATAATTTTAGGTCGATTTTACAGAATTGAGAAACGAGGAAGCAGCCAGAGACTTCTTCCTTATTTCTCGCTTCAGCTATAGGGATAATATTGACGTTACGACCGCTGCGTTGCGCACGCTGAGTCTTCACGGGTACATATCATTGGCGATTTTCCACGCACTTACATGCCTCTGTACTATGTAGATTTTATTTACTTGCGTTATGTGTCGGCTGTGGGCCGGAAAATTTTCGACATTTTAATTTAGTTTATGAAAAATTATATATCAAACAATTTATGTATATTAATAATATTTATTAGTTAGGACAAAATAACAGAATTACCCTTCATAACCATTCCAAAAATTTTCATACAATAGCATAAAATATCATAACAGAAAGCATAAATGCTTCTCTCCCCACGTCGACGCCAAGCAGAGCTCTACCCAGATGCAATGGACGTGACGTGGAAAGAGGGTTCCAACATAAATATTTCTCACCTAAAATCAGTTGAATTAGTCCAAATAGCTTGAAAAATAAGGTTTTAAAATAGTTTCACAACGATTTGAAAATAAGATTTCAAAATAGTTTACAAACGATTTCAAATGGTTTGAAAAATGGTTTTATGGTTAAGTTAAATGTGAAAATGGATCAGTATATATACCTAATTTTCTGGTGTGTGAAATTTGATGTAGTAAAAAAAATTCGACCTTGTTATTTTCTAGCAAATTCTATTATTTATTTTTATTATTTTTTGATTTATTTTTATAATTTTTTATTTAGAATTTTTATTGAATTATTGCTAATTCAAATTTTTCAATTTAAATTTCACTTTAATGAAATTTATTTGATTTTATCAATTTCGTCGAATTTGTTGTGTTTTCTTGTTGTATTTGTGTAGATATCGTGCGGATCTTGGTGCATTTTGTTAATATTTTAATTTATTTTTATGTTTATTATTTTATATTTAATTCTCCTTTTTCTTATATTTTATGAGGTTTAATTGGTGTTTTTAGGGTTTATTTAAATTGCATGTTGTATTTGCGTGTGTGTTACTGATCCATTTAAACATTCCTCAAGGCCGTTTACGTTGTGGCCCAACAATAATAATAATAATAATAATAATAATAACAATAATAATAATAATAATAATGATAATAATAATAATAATCATGGTATTTGCAGTAATGATGATAATAATTATGATTATAATAATAGTGCTAATAATCATAGTAGTAATAACAATAAATATAATGTTAGTTATAGTGATAAAAATAATAATAAAGGTAATATAAGTAATAATTAAGAAAGGTAATATATATAATAGTAACAATGATAATGCTAGTAATAATAATAGGGAACATTGTAGTTATGATAGGGATAAGAGTAAGAGAACTAGTGTGTGAATACTTAACATAACCAACGGTGTACCGAACAAAGAATAATTTTCGATATGGACAACGATAAGAAAGACTATGGGAATGGACATAACAATGAATGATATAAGAGTATAGGTTAACATTTGAAAGAGATAGGAGAATAATGGGACCTAAGAATCAAAAGCGAGCACAGGTCTTCGATCGACAGCTCGTTGGACCCACAGATCGTTCGGTCAATTATAGCATTAGCAATAACGCTCACTTTTTGCGGACGATCTACCCACTCGAACACAGTTCCAACGTTGCTTAGCAACGGGTGCCGAGTGGTAAGCAAAGGAAATATTTGTATGGGGTTGTCTGGGTAACAACCATATAGTTTCAAAATATCAAAACCCAGAAACCCACCAATAAGGATAAAACCGTAAAATAAGGGCGGAACGCTGCAAATTTTTTCGAATTAACATAAATACTTTATCGAAAACCGGAAAAATACAGATAGATTACAGCTAAATTTTTATACAAGAAAAATATTTTATAAAGCGGAGGAATAATGAAGGATCCTTAGTAAAAACTTGATAATAATAATGATAATAGTAAGGATAATGGTAATAATAATAATAATAATAATAATAATAATGATCATAATTAGGATAATAATAATAGTAATAATGATAATAGTAGTAATATAATAAATGTAATGGTAATTATATAGTAATAAAAATAATAATAAAGGTAATAGTGGTAACAATTAATAAAGGTAATACATATAATAGTATCAATGATAAGGCAAGCAATAATACGTAATAGGGAGCATTGTGGTTATAATAGGGATAAGAGTAAGAGAGATGTTGTGTGAATATTTAACATATCAAAGGATGTACAAGCCAAAGAATAATTATCAACACGGACGACGATAAGAAGGACTATGGGAATGGACTTGACAATAAATGATATGAGAGTATAAGTTAACATTTGAAAGAAATAGGAGAATAATGGGACCTAAGAATCGAAATCGAGCATAGGCCTTCTATCGGCAGCTCGTTGGACCCATGGATCGTTCGGTCAATTATAGCATGAGTAATAACGCTCACTTTTTTCGGACGATCTACCAGCTCGAACACAGTTCCAACGTTGCTTAGCAACGGGTGCCGAGTGGTAAGCGAAAGATATTTGTATGGGGTTGTCTGGGTAACAACCATATAGTCTCAAATATAAAACCCAGAAACCCACCAAAATTTATAAAATTTTAAGACTAATCCAAAAAACTTATAAAGCCAAAATAATCAACAACGTTTCAATAGAAAGAAAAATAGTCATATTTGATTTACAAGGGTTTTTACCACATTTTGAAAACGTTTTAACTTATTTTAAAAATTAATTAAAAAAATAAATATATTTAATTTTTTAATTTCTTTTCATATAAACATATAATATAAGGTCAAATAATAATGTTCTTACTGTTGGGCCAGAACACAAACGGCCTTGAAAATTGTTTTAATGTATCAGTAATATAACACAAAAACCCTGCACCAAGTTAACTTAAAATTACAACATACAACATCAACTAAACACCCAAAAAGTTGAGAGAACATATATAAATATAAAATCAAAAAAACACAAAGTCAAATAAAAGAAATACAAAATGCATCAAGAACCGCACCAAATTTACATAAAAAATAACATAAAAACAAGAAAATTTGACGGAAAATTAAATGAGTTAAAAAAAAATATTTTTGGTTGAATAAATTCAATTAAAAATTTTAGAAATAAATTGTCAATTTAAATTAAGAAAATGATAAAAATTAAATTTAGAACAAATAATTTCAAGGTCAAATTTTGTTTTATCGCAATAAAAATAACACGCAAGGTTAAGGTCAAATTAAAGGTATATATACTGATGTGTTTTCACAAATTTTAATGATTAAACTGTGGGCGACAACTTAACAAACTGTGTGCAGAAAGATAGGCAAACAAGAAAGACAGAAAATCTGTGTGCAGATGATCAGACTGATTTTAGTATGCTGATGTCAATTTGTGGTCTTACTTTTCAGTAGTATTTTCAAATATAATTGCTTGTATTTATGAAACTTTGTAATGAAAATATGAAATAAAGAATTTTAATAAAGAATATACGTTTATGCACCGTAGCTTTTAATCAATTTAAATGGTAATATTTATTTTCGGACCCACAGCAAGTAATTAAACTCAACACACTAATCGAACTGTTTAAAAGTGGTTTCTCCGCCTATATTCGTGCACGTGAGGGTCTAGTCGTGCGTAACGACGGTCTCGAACGTCAAATTATAGAACTAAATAGCGAAAAAAGGTAGCTCGAAAGTTGATCTTTTGGATCGACTTTCTTGCACCAAATTTTGATAAATTCGACATAAACTTTCAAACAACATTCGGCTCAAAATCACTAACACTGAGTAGACCTGTGGGCACTAATTAAATACAATGTGAACACAGATAGATTTTAAGCACAACGAAAGTGAAGGGTAGGGGGGAAATTGCGAAATCGTTGTAACAGTTAAAATAAATAGCCATCAGAAAAAGATTAATCCGGACAATCAAAATCATGAAAAAGGAATAATCTAAATAAAATTTAAGAACTAAATAAATTGTTTCAAGCTGAGACGAAAAGAATGGGCGGAACGCTGCGCAAATTTTCCGAAATAATTAAAATACCTTATAAAAAATTGTAAAGTCCAAAAAGGAATGCGGCTCAATTATTTGTATAAAATATTCTGATAAAACTGAAAAATAACGGCGGATCCCTACTAAAATTTTAATAATAATAATGAAAATATAAAGGATAATGGTAATAATAAGAATAATAGTAATAGCGGTGACAATGGATTAGAATAATACACATAATAGTAACGGTGATAATACTAGTAACAATAATAGGGAACATAGTAGTTATAATAAGGAGAAGAGTAAGAGAGATACTGTCAGGATATTTAACATAACAATGACAAGGAGGACTATGGGAATGGGTATAATGATAAACGATATAAGAGTATAGATTAACATTTGAAAGATATAGTAGAATAATGGGACCTAAAAATCGAAATCGAGCACAGGCCTTCTATCGGCAACTCGTCGGTCACATGGATCGTTTGGTAAATTATAACATTAGTAATAGCGCTCACTTTTTGCGAGCGATACACCCACTCGAACACAGCGGTAAGCGAAAATATTTGTATGGGTTGCCTAGGTAACAACCATAAAGTCGCGGAAATATTAACACCCAGAAACCCAACATTACTTAAAATTATTTATTAACATTAATAATTATTAAAATTTATGAAAATAAATTAATAGTTTAGTAGGAAGCGCAGCATTCGATAGAGAAATATTTCTGTCCATGATTAAAAATGGTATCGTTTGTTATAAATCTCATACAAGAGGATTTAATATAGATTTGTTTATTGATTATATACATAATGCAATATTTATAATGCATAATGCAAGATCCATAGTTCTGTAGAGGTTCAAACCACTATTGAAGATTGGAATTATCGTGTACTATATTTGCGACCTTATTCCACATTTCTAAATCCTAGAGAAAACATGTTTAGTAAATGGAAAGAAATTACTAAAACTCGAAACCCGTTTAATGAAAGAGATCTTATGGATGATATCGAGACTGGATCACAAAATGTGACAGCCAGTGATTGTGAAGGTTATTTTTAGGAATATGGGGTCTTTTATTCCAAGATGCCTTAATTACGAAAAAATTCTCAATTAGTAAAATTAAATATTAACATTTTAAATATGTTGTTTACTATCTACAATAAAAATTCTTAGTTACATTTTACTAACAATTTTTAAATACACGGCTTTGATTAAATATTCTTTTTATGTAAAATTACTCAGTTTTTGTTGTAAATAGTGTTTGAATATTTATTTATAGTATGAATAATTATTAAAGTTAATAAATATTTTTAAGTAAAAACATTAATTTTTGGTTTAATATTGTTTGTTTATATAAAAAGTAATTAAAAAAACTAAATATATTTATTTTTAATATTTTTTAATTAATTTTTAAAATATTTTCAAACGTTTTCAAAATAACTACTAAAAATACCAAATAAATACTAGGAATACTAAGGCTTCATAATTATTAAACAATATTATAATTGAAATACAATAATAATTTAATATTGAATTTAAAATTTATTAATTCTGCATTATATAAATCAATAAATTATTATATTTTTAAATTGAAATTCTCCAAGAAAAATGGTGGTCAAATATCAAAAGAATTCAATGATAAATAAAATCACAATTAAATAATTCATAACCATTTAAATTTATATATTTTGTAAAAATTTATAAAAAAACATAACAAAGATAGAACTTTACAATCAAATTTTGAGTAAAAAGGTTTAACTTAAAAATTCATCTAGTTCCATTTTGTCTTTCGGTTCCATTTCAATATCTAAATGTTCACATTTGTTTAAATTCAAAGGCTGAGGGTCTGAAACTTGTTTTTCTAAGCGACCTTTCTTTAAATACTCATCTAAATCTCGATGATATTCCTCTTCGAATATTTTCTGCCGTTCTGATAATTGTTTCTGCAATATTTTCCGTTAAATTGACAAAAGTAACTGTTAACATTTAAAGCTCCAACATTGGGAAAAAAATGAAAAGAAATCCTTCAAATATATTAAAGAACACACATTTAAAGAAACTGTGTAAAAATATTGATTAATCGGCTTTTAAAAAATAATCAATCACAAATCTATTCTCAAAATGGCTGCTATTAAGCGAGACCTTCTGATAACAGGGTGGCCAAATATATATAGACTGATATGACTTGAAACGAGCCACTGCACAAGCTTATTGGTCATTGAAATATCTACGGATCATCATTCCAATATCTAAGAACTTAATTGCTGTCCATCAGCTGCTCTCTCATTTATTTAAAATTAAGTATTTTTTACAATAGAGAAAATACTGTCAACTCGTATTTGTATTATTTATCAATAAAATATTTTAAATCTTGAATTGAAATTAAACTCAATAATAAATTAATTTGTGATAATCATAAAATCAATATCATTTTAATTTTTATATTCTCATACTAAAGTTCATTTGATTTTCTTATACTAACAAAAACATTGATCTGATGAACATTGTGCAATGTGAAAAATTTTATAAAGTTTTCTAAGTCTGACTTGAACTGTCCACAAAATGGGTACCATTGTAGGTTTCAAAACATTCATGCCCTTTTTCCAGATTAAGAGTTTATATATATAAAATTAAATAAACATGGCAATTTAATTACAAGAAAACGTCATATCGATATATTTCGACAGATTCACTGTTATAATAGGACAAATAAACCAACCAAAATAATAATATGGATTAGTTAATATATTTAATCAAATAATTAATTTTTAAGTATCATATTTAAATATCCTTTTACAGTTTAAAAATTTTAAATTAAATTTAAAAATTATGTTTTACCTAAAATAATTTATATATTATAAAAATCTTAAATTCAATAATCAAAATTAAAAAATTAACTTTAAGAATCATATTTTATTAAATTTCTATACGATAAAAATTTTTCAAATTATATTAAAAATTAAAATTTTTAAAATAAACATCATTTTTAGTTATCCCAATTTTATAAAATCAAACTATTTAAAAACATTCATACTCAGTATTTTGCACATTAATAATGATATTACCTACAAAGCTTTACATATAATTCGTTCTTAATAATTATTAAAACTTTTTAATAAAATTTTAAAATCAGACAATTTTAATATTTGATCAATCCTTCTCAACACAATCCAACCTGAGTTTTTCCCTTATTAATGAACATATTGCATACCTTACACGAATTAGAAACGAAATAAATATCCCAATTGCTTATTTATTTTCTTATAATTTGTAAAACTTTCCAAGTACGGCAATATCAACACAAATTTAGGTTCATCGTTCTTACATACACTACTGATATAATTTAAATCAACAATCGACTTTTACCCATAAGTCAAATTGCACTCAGATATTCTCAAACATGGATCCTAGAATTCTTAATCAACTTGCGAACAGTCTCTCTTATCATCATCATTAATAAAAATTATTTTGAATACATAATTTTTATTAATAATTCCATCAATTTATTATCACTTTTTACTAAATTTTCAAATATATTTTAAAAATTAATTTAAAATTTTTAAACAAACAAAAACATTTAAAATATAGTTAAAAATTATAATTTATTTGAATATATAAATATAAATCCACATTATTTTGGTTGGTTTTGTACCTGATGATAGTAAAACGAGTGTTGGAATGGCGCTTTCTTTTAATATATATATATATATATATAATCAAAAAATGCCAGAAAAAATTTTGTTATTAGACTAATTTAGTTTTTGAAGTTAGCATTCTCGAAGTATCATGAAATCCATTTACAATACTTGTTTCAACGGTCATTAATGTTCATAACACTCGTATTTAATGATTTTTAACCAAACAAATAGTA
The DNA here is from genome assembly GCA_022537955.1 of Schmidtea mediterranea. Lineage (NCBI taxonomy): Eukaryota > Metazoa > Platyhelminthes > Tricladida > Dugesiidae > Schmidtea > Schmidtea mediterranea. The sequence continues at coordinate 14,543,763 of CM039681.1, forward strand.
GCATTAATAATTAATGATAAATAAACTTAAAAAATTGTATTACATGTTTATTTTGACGGTGCTTCGTAGAAGACATTGAAATATTTACTTGATTTTTGTTAAATCAACAAATATTTTACAAGTGATATTTATAAATTCCTATCTAATAATACTAATTTTATTAATCATAATTCTATATATTTCTTAAATTATTATATAAATAGCAAAATCTGGTAGTATGTTATCAAAAAATCTTTAAATATTTTAAATCAATCTTAAAATTAAATGAATCAGATAAGTTTATATATTTATTTTTATATTAGTTATAACCCCTGAAATGTGCATTTTGTTTTACTTCCGTGAATATTTAAGGGGTTGCAACTACAGTCAAACCTCCAACAACGCAATAGATACGTTCTCAGAAAAGGCGGCGTTGTAGGAAATCACGTTGTAAGATGTATTCACTTTACAGTGAATATGTAGAAAATGATTCGAAATTTAAGCAGTATTTTTGGATTTTCAATTAAAACTTAGTTAGATAGACATTAAGATATTTACAATTATAAATCATCGAACAAATTATAAGAAAAAAAAATCGCATTCTTTGAACCGTATTGTAGCGAAATCGCGTTATAAGAGGTTTTACTGTAGTAAATTGGTAAATATATCGATTCTTGAAATATTATTATATTACAGTAGCAAGAAACAAGAACTCCAGCGCACTCTAAGTTTAGTTACTAAGTTTAATTACTAATAATATTTTTCTCTAATTACTTTATTTAAATTATTGAATAAAATAAATAATTAATGAAATAATAAAAAACTAATTATATAAAATAATTAAATATAAATCGAATAATCCAACAGCTATGTATTACATCACCCTCACTTATTTGAAAGGTCATTAGATTTAAAGTGCACTGGAGTCCTGACTTCTTTATACGGTTCTTTGACAAAACGACACATTTTATATAATAATCAATATTATTTATATATTTTCAGCTAAATCAGATTTTTTTGAGAACAGTTAAAGTGTGTGTAAATTACGTTCAATATAACAGTTGAAATTACGTAAAATACGTTCATTGAATTCGATTTTTCACGACAGTCATCAAAGAATCTGGTTTCTATTTGATGGAATTGAGAGGGACTTGGCATGCCACAAGCCCACACAGACAAAAGTACAACAAGAAGTAAAAAAAAATATTCGCTACTCCATGAGCAAGTAGCCACACATATAAAGTTCATAGGTATGAAGTTGAGGAAGACAAGTTGAAATACTTAACACGAATAGCAAATAAAAAATGTGAAAATAATATTTAAGACAATAAAATATGATGAATTTAAAGTATGTTTGATTTTGCACATGTGTTGTTCTGACTATGATTTCCAAAATAATAAATAAAAATGAACTTTATTTAAACTTATTTATATTCTACTAACTACATGAAAACTAATATAAAACTGAGTATATACTATAAAATAAAATTATATTTGGAATCGTTTATACTTCTGACATTTAATTAAATATTCAAATCACTATATTTCTGGTTTCTACCTTTAAAAACACCTCGGTTTATTTGATGCTTCTTTTATTATTATTTTATTTACGATTTGCCTTTTACACTAATTCCCTATTTCGCTCAACGCAATTAAGAAATAAAAATAATAATAATACATAAAATGTGTCATTTTGCTTATGTGTCGTTTTAGTTTGTGTCGATATGTTTGGCTACCCTTTATACTTATTATGATTTTATGGATTTTTGGTATTTTTATTATTATTACAGTTGTTTTAATAAAGGCGCTTATACTAGTTATTTAGATAAAGATTTTGATTTCCACTTAAGCAATAGGCCTATTAATCACATACTTTAATATCTCGCTCTAACAACTCTGCGTTGTGAGTTTGTTTCAAAGACAATTGTCGCTTTATCAGCTCTATTTTCAGATTCCATTCCGACTGATGTACGGCAACAGATTGATTTAGATTTTGATGATATTTTATGAATCTGTCTTCTTCTATTTGATTTTCAAAAACTGCTAAATCTTCTTCCAAAGAAATTAGGGAATCCTTTAAAGTTACACATAGATTGGTAAGATTTGCGACTTCATTCTACAACACAGAGATCGTATACTTATGAATTTCAAATAAAAAATTCAAGCAGCCAAACAAATTCACTACATTTGTCAAAATAAATAATACGATTTATGGAAAACTCTGATTAGAGTGTAAAGTAGAAAAGTAAAAGATAATTATGCTGATTTTATGTGGGCAGTAATACACCAATATGCACTGAGATACATTCTTTATAATGTGAGTGGATTTAAAATGATTAACTTAGTTAATATTTAAAAAATAATCACATTATCATTTGTAAGATTGCATTTAAGTAAGTTTATTTTGAAAGTGATATTTACGACTTGTTTATTGATTTCATAAGGACATTATATCATTCAAGCTCTTGGATGTTATATATATATATATATATATATTTATATACAGGTAGTCCCCGACTTATGACTGAGATAGGTTCCTAGTCATCAGTCGTAAGTCGATTAAGTCGTAAGTCGAGTTTCATCATGAATAACTAAAGAAAAATATTAGATACTGTACTACTAACTTTTAGGATCAGGAGAAATGAAACTACCGAAAATTCATATAATGAAAACTTTATTAAAATTTATAAAATGAAATAATAACCCAAAAATATATATTAAATGTGTACTAATAACACATATTATATATGTAACAAAACAAAAATACATAATAAGAAATATATATAATTAAACAAAAACATTTTATTCAACTTAGCGTTATTTTCGTGTCGTCATCATGTTTACTTATTACTAGAGAGCAATCCATTGCGTTGTCTTCAGAAACAGAATATCCAATCCTAGTTTTCTTAACAAATCTGTCTAATGTCGTCTGAACAGTTTGAGGTTTCATTTCCCGGTAAATTTCATAATAACAAGCCAAATTTTTCTGAATCAGCTTATTTACTTCTGAGAATCGTTCTTCATTTACATCCATTTGTTGTAATTTACGCATTCCCTTATTAATTTGGTGAAAAGCATCACTCATTTCTTTTACTAGAAATTTTTTTTGTGGACTTTCTTCTTCATCCGATTTGCCTTTATCAACGTTTTCTCCAACACATTTTACTTCTTTTGCTTTTATTAGTTTTACTAGTTCCAGCCATTTTTGGGATGATTAAAATTATTCACTAAAACAAACGTATTATTTATGCTTAAATAAATCGAATCTTGTACATTGGGTGTTTTTTAAACAAATTTTTCTCATATACATATTATAGGGAAGACTACGAAACTATTTTAATCATTTTCTATGAAAAAATTGGTTGTAAGTGCGGATGGTCGTAAGTGTGGATGGTCGTAAGTGTGGATGGTCGTAAGTCGAGCGGTCGTAAGTCGGGGACTACCTGTATATATATATTAATTTTTTTGATTATTTAGAAAATAGTTTATTATATTCTTGGAATTAATTCAATATAGAGTTAAATTTATTTTGAAGTAATAAAAAACAAATTAATCTTTATAAATACGCTTTCTTTAAAGTTTAATTTGTTTAAAGATTATTTGTTTTTTATTACTTCAAAATAAATTTAACTCTATATTGAATTAATTCCAAGAATTTAATAAAATATGTTTAAAGTTTAAACATCTCAGGAAAAAATCTCCTATTGTGTACAAAGTTATTTCATCAAATTCCAATAATCTTATTTACTCAGCTCATTAACAAATGCTTTTTTTCGTAACATAAAATATGCATTGAAAAGACATATAATTGAATTGAATCCATCTGGGTTTGATATGATTTTCGTATTGTTGAATTTGATTAATAAGTAATCAATTTGATTGACTAAATTGATTATAACTTATAAATAAATCTTACAAAAAATGACTTTTGCAAAATTGAAGAATCATCAGAATTTAAATATTTTCACTCTAAAAATGTTTATAATTAAGTTATTAAAGAGTGTATCTCAATGCCGCTCTATTACACATTGAAAGTTCAAACGCATTTTTTATTATGTATTTGCAGTATTTATTTTTCTACAAATTTCTATAATGTAGTGTCTCTCAATGAACATACAAAGAATAACATACACAAACAAAAGAAAAATACTTTTATTGATGATATGTTGCTTAGCTCTTGCTCAAGTAGACTTATTTTATTGAAATTGTGATTATTAACTGAGTATAAAGCTGCAATAGCACTATCAACTGCCTAAATAATAAAAAAATTAAGTATGATTATTTTTAAAATGTCAACTATTTAATAAAATAATTGTTCAACATACTTTAACTTTGACAGCAATTACCATATTGTCATCATGAATTCTAGACCATTCTAACTTGTTACTTATAGAATTATTTAATCTGGAAAACTAAATTAATAAAAAAACTTTTCTAACAACTTCACAGCTCCGGAGCCCAAATATACAGTTAAGTCTTTATAATCAGATTTATTTTTTGCTTTTAGACTAAAATTAAAATAAAAACAAATAAACTTTTAAAATTATTAACTTTGATTTCCATTCTTCACCAACATTTGTAATAGCTTCTTTTATATCTTTAAGAAAATTATTCATAAAGTCTTAAAAAATCTTAATTAAATTATTCCTTATTGATATTTTAAAACAATACAATCATTTATTTTGAAATACAATGAAACTGTTTTAATTAAAATGACACTGGGAATTAATTGTAACTGCAATTGTATCCCATGGATTTAAATTTATTTCAAAATATTTTTTGAAAAATGTTGCATACTATTTTAATTTTGTTCTTCAGTTAAAATTTTAAATATTTATAAATATATAAATTAACATGAAGGTCATAAAATTAGTAAACTTCAACGAAATTTCAAGAAATTATTTTATATTTGTTTGAAACTTTCAATTGTTAATTTGATTTGAAATTCTATTTTAACGTAAAATTTTGGTGTGATATATAAGAATTATTTATGACAGGATTTCACCCTATTGTATTTTGGGGACAATCAAAGGACTATATTTTATTGAGTATTAAAATTATCAATGCAAAAGTGAGTTATTTGAGTTTAAGTTTCAACAATTTATAAATTCAAGAATGTAGTCGTAAATATTGCTGAGGAAAATCTCAGTTTTAGTGGTGAAGGTGAAGGAGCAAGTGGTCTAAAAAATTATGGATTTGAATTTAAATATTATCTACCAGTTCTTCCTAATGTATTAAATTTTAAATAGTTAAGTATTGTAATATAAATTGTTTAAAGTCAAGTAGTTGGAAAATTAAAGAAAACTTCATCGAAGTTAAATTAAAAAAAGAACTTAAAGATCCGTGGCCTAGATTAACATCTCAGCCGATGAAATTACCTTGGCTAAAATGTGATTTTAATAATTTCTTTTTCGATGAAAGTGATTACGGTTCTGATGAGTCTGTAAAGCATAATAAGCCTAATGTAGGTGTTAAAATGTCAAAATAGATTTTTATATAAAATTTTATAGAAAAAAGATTTAACCGAATCGTTAACTGAAGATGATTTTATAGAATCCGAAAAATTATTTAAAGGTAATTTTCGAAATTTTCAATTATTTATTATTTTTTGATATTCTTTATTATTATTTATTTATATTATGATTTATTATAGATGTTACGAAACCGTTAAATCTCTATCTTTTAATGTATAACTTATTCCAATATGCCGGATACCTTTATGTATTTGGTGCTTGCCTATGGATATTATACAAGCACGGAATGGGTAAACCTTCTAAATTATGCAATTCGAATATACATCTGTAATTATAGAAGGTAAATCCAAAATATATCCCTACATTCGTGATCAGCTTATAACTGTACAATTGGTTTCCGTTCTTGAGATATTGCATGCTTACATGGGCTGGGTTAAATCGTCACCAGCTATGGTGTTCATGCAGGTCCTCATTTGGATATTTTTTTTGTAGTCGCTTCTAAAATAATTTTACTTTTTCTTTAGGTTTTTGGCAGAAATCTGGTGTTGTTTTGTATTGTTGTTCCACATTCTAATTTACAAACCGACCCAGAGATTTTCTGGCTTGCAGCAACTTGGAGCTGTGTTGAAATAGTTAGGTTGGATTTAATGTCAATTTTTCTAATAGTAATAATAATTACAATAAATAATTATTAATTAATAAAAAATTATAATAATAATTTATATTAATTAATTATTGAAAAATTAAAATAAAAAATATATTAATATTATAAATAAATAAAAATTAATAATAGTAATAATAATTAATATCAATAAGAAATAATAATTATTATTTATATTAATAATAAATTATAGTAATTAATAATTACAATAAATAATTATTAATTAATAAAAAATTATAATAATTTATATTAATTAATTATTGTAAAATTAAAATAAAAAATATATTAATATTATAAATAAATAAAAATTAATAATAGTAATAATAATTAATATCAATAAGAAATAAGAATTATTATTTATATTAATAATAAATTATAGTAATTAATAATTACAATAAATAATTATTAATTAATAAAAAATTATAATAATTATTTATATTAATTAATTATTGAAAAATTAAAATAAAAAATATATTAATATTATAAATAAATAAATATTAATAATAGTAATAATAATTAATATCAATAAGAAATAAGAATTATTATTTATATTAATAATAAATTACAGTAATTAATTATGGTAATAATAATTAGTGTAAATTATTACTTTTTGAAAAATTATAGTAATTAATAATTACAATAATTAATAATTATTTCAATAATTATTACTTAATTATAGTAATAATAATTAGTATAAATTTTTAATTAATGAAAAATTATAATTATAATTAATTATGGAAAAATTAAAATAAAAAATATATAATAATATGAATAAATAAAAATTAATAATTACAATAAATAATTATTAATTAATGAAAAATTATAATAATAATTTATATTAATTAATTATTGAAAAATTAAAATAAAAAATATAATTATAAAAATAAATAAAAATTAATTATAGTAATAATAATTAGTATAAATTATTAATTTTTGAAAAATTATAGTAATTAATAATTACAATAAGTAATTATTAATAATGAAAAATTATAATTATAATTAATTATTGAAAAATTAAAATATATAATAATATTAATAAATAAAAATTAATAATTACAATAAATAATTATTAATTAATGAAAAATTATAATTATAATTAATTATTGAAAAATTAAAATAAAAAAATATAATTATAAAAATAAATAAAAATTGATAGTAATAATAATTAATTATTATAATAATTAATTGTAATAATTACAATAATTATTACATTAAGTAATTATTAATTAATGAAAAATTATAATTAATTATTGGAAAATTAAAGTAAAAAATATAATTATAAAAATAAATAAAAATTATAGTAATAATAACTAGTATAAATTATTAATTTTTGAAAAATTATAGTAATTAATAATTACAATAAGTAATTATTAATTAATGAAAAATTATAATTATAATTAATTATTGAAAAATTAAAATATATAATAATATTAATAAATAAAAATTAATAATTACAATAAATAATTATTAATTAATGAAAAATTAGTTAAAATCAATAATAATTATATTAAATTATTTAACATATAATTGTTCCAAATTTATTAATTCTAGATATCCTTATTATTTGCTTATTCTTCTTAAAGAAAACATCGCTTTTTTAACTTGGTTGCGCTACTCAATTTGGGTTCCTCTCTATCCGATTGGATTTATGACCGAAGGTAATTATAAATTTAAATAAGTTTTCATTTGTTCATATAAAATTGAAATTGATATCTAAATTTGCTATTATTATTTGTAATCACTATTGATAGAAAAAAAAAATTAATTTAACGCTAATCGATAAAGTCAGAAAGCAGCCAATTTATTTTCCCCATATTAAATTACATTCTAATTTCTAATGAAATAAATCATAAAAATAACATTAATTGATAAATCGATTCCTAAATTATCATATAAATGCAATCAATATTTCAATTATTTTCATTTTAAATGGCATGCATAATGTAAATATTATTAATAAACAATGAATAACAACTTATATTAGAAAGGAATTTGAAGAAAATACAAACTTTCAAAATGTTCAGATGAATATAAACTATATATATTTCTATTTTTAACTTTTAGACAAAGAAATGGCGGTGAAAACTCTACTTTGAGTTTTTGAGAAAATTATGAAATAATTTCCTAAGATTTTTAATGAAATTTTATCAATTTAATAATTTCAACATTTCAGATATTTCAGAAACGTCCATTGAAACTCGAGATTTTTGCCGAGATGAAGAAAAAACAACTATAAAAAATTCATTCTTTACCTCATTTGTAATTTACCAAGAGCAATGGAATCAGGAAAAAACGAAAAGCGTAAGGGACAATCCATTAAAGACGTCCCCCCTAAATAAGCAATTTTTGATCCCCCTTGTCCCGTTTCACGATCACCCCCCCCCCGGCAGGGAAAATGGTCACTGTACATACACATACCCCACAAGCAGAAACCAAAAATAAAATAAAAACACCAAATTAACAAATTAAAAAATAAGAAAATCAATTAAAACATATATTAATAAAATCGATCAACGCATGCAGAGACAGAAAGAAACATATGAAATAAAATAAACTGTCAAAACCTTGCAAAATAAGGTTTAGATAAAACATAGGCAGGAGCGGCGACCAATTATAAAAATAATTTTAAATCAATAAAAAGAATAAAAGGCCCTTAAAATGGCGAAAAATCGTCTATTGGTCGCACACAGGCATAAAACTAATATATAAGCAGTGATCAAATTCACTATTTTAACCCTAATTTAGCTAACTTAATCTAATAAAAATTTCAACTTATAAAACTTGAAACCATTTCAGAATTTCTATTTTCAATAAGTAAGGACGTTTTTATTTTGTTATGATGTTGTCATAAGTTTATTCTTTTATTTAATTTAAAAAACAAAGTTTAGATGTTTGTAACAATTCAATTTTTCTTATGTTTCATGTTTAATATTAATCATCTATATCGAGGTCCCGATAAATATATATATATATATATATACGTATTGTAATTGTTGTCAGGAGGGCAGGTCGGTGGTCCGGCTGACGGATTAAGTTCCGTTAGTTGAGATCGCGGGCCGAGCACTCCTGAAAACTCGGTCGTCCGCGGCGAGGTCTGGTCGTAAGACGAGGGACTCTACCCGCAGGGCATCGTTTTACTACTCGTAACGGCTGATGGAAACGTCGGTCGAGACTAGCAGAAAATTTAAAATTATGAGAAGGGCGCTATTAGTTAAGGGTATTAGGAGTGATCACCTCGACGATCATAAGTCGAATTTTTATAAAACCTCGTAATCAGGTTACGACTGAGCAGAAGGGATAAGAAAACGACATCATAACAAATACAGATTAAATAATGTCGAAAGGGGAATTTTTCTTTGGGAAGTGTCAGGCAAAATACGACTATCTAAAAATTTGAGAATCCACAAGTAAATCAGTAGCTAGAACTTTTGACGGTTTAACGTGAAAAACTGCAGTGGTAGTTAGTGAACCTTGCTGAAGAAGGGATTAGGGCGACGCCAACTTGAAACGATCCGACCGAACTGCTATAGACCATAGAAACATCAAAAATTCCAGGACGCAATCTACGCGATCGCCGCCTTAGAGAATGTGCAGTGAAAGACCAGTATATAAATTAGAGTAGACTTCGCCCCAACTGACTACGATAGCTATATTTACAATACCACTACTCGCGAGTCCATAGTCCGCCATACAATCACAAATACCGAATAGACTGGTAATCTAAATAATCGATATTCATCGCGTGTGGCATTTTACACGACAGGATCGTTCAGAAAAAAATCGTGAGTAATATAGTTATTAATAGCATGGAATTATGTTTCAAAATAATTCTGATCATTAAAGTTCATATAAGGAAAATCCTTTGACCATAAGCCAGAACTAATGACTTACGCCGATAAAATATTGTCGGACGACATGAGTAGAAAACCATGTATCCATTTGCGATGTAATGAAATTTTTTTTATTACTAAGGTCACTACCAACGCTAATCGATGAAGCCAACCTTTCGATTATTTATTATGACTATTTCCATTTTACTATTAGTTATTATTAAAATTAACATGCGAATATGGTTCCCCATTAATAAAACAATCTGAAACGTTAATAAAAGGAACCCTCACTATGAAATAAAAATCGGGATTTTCGCTGCCTAGATCGGAATTATTGGCTAATCAATTAAAATGTGGGGCCAGACCACGAGGTAATTATCTCCTGTCAAAAGCACGTACGTTTACTGAAAACGAATTTAGCAAAACCCTTTTTATTACATACGTAATTACCCTCTAAGACCGGTGTTATAGCAGAACATTCCCAAATAATCATAATCTGTATTATAAAATTTTCCTTTCTAGTCAGAAAGAAACTCTCCCTCTTCCTAAATCGTCAAAGCTATTGCGAATTCTAATCCACCTAAAACGACAGTCGCAGCAGGAAACTCTAAACAGGTTCGGTCAGGAAACTTACGAGAAATTGTCACTAACCATAAACTGTTCTTTGGATGTCAGTACTATCAAATTTACCCCGCATCCCGAAGATATCGCCGTCCGTCGCGGCCATGATGCAAAAGCTTGACAAACTAGAAAGGGAACATGCCATCTTGCAATCAAAAGACCAGAAGATCAAACATACATGGAGTTCACCCGAAACCACTCACGGTTTATACCAGAAAATATCTCGCCTTTCTCGGGCTCGAGATGATCTGATCATCGAAAACCTGAGCCAGCGGATCACCATAAAATGACCAAATGGAAAAAATTGGGAACATGAAACATGCTGCTTACTTGCCATATATATTATATAAAAAATAACAGAAAAATTTTGCAAAAATCCTTAATCCATTACGTATAATATCCCCCCTGCCCAGCGTCTCCATTTTTCCTTTTGCGAAGACCCCTCCCTCCCCCTTCTTAAGGAACATCCTTAAAGGACGCTCCCTAAACTTTGAAAAAATATTTTTATAGAATTTATGAAGTATACAAAATTGAAAATGGCAAGATTTTTAAAATTTGGGAAATTAATGAGAATTTACAAAGCCTCTAAAATCAATAAATATCTAAAATTTGTATTTCTGTCAAAAGGTGGCAGACGAAATGACTTTCAAACAGAGAAATAATTTATTGGAATATAGAAATTTTTTGATAATAAATGAACTTTATTTTAATAAATTTTAGTTTTCCATTAAATCGAAAAATAAATCAATAATTGATTTAAAATTCCTAAAAACCTCAAGAAAATTAATTAAAAATAAATGTTGATTAAAAGTATTTTTTAAGAGCTTGAATAATGATCTCATTACTTTACGAGATCACAATCAAAACCTTAAAATTGGTGTAAAATTTGTCATATGAAAATTTCAAAATGTCCCTAATGATTTTGAAAGTGGGCTTATTTGATAGGTACTTAGAAAATTAACAATTATCAACCTAATATTTTCCTTTAAAAGATATCTTGAAATATTTTTGTTATTAATTGTTCTAAATTTAATTTCACATCAGAATAATATCATAATAATTGCTAACAACAAATATTTAAAATTTTATTCAGTAAAATTCTAATATTTTAATTATTTGACCGCCGGACCAACATTTTTCGCAATAACTTTTTTAATATTGAATGTAACAAATTAATTTTAGTAGCACTGAAAAGGTAATGAAATTTGTAATTAGAAACATATGATATTACAAATAGTGTTAGAATTAAAAAAGTTGATGTTAAATATTAAAATCCCGTTTGCAAAATTTACCCACCAAATCAACATATTGATTAATAACTTTTAAAATACTTATTGTTACAAATTAAATTTAGCATCAAAAATGGCTAATATATAAACTGCATAATAACTGCAGTTAGATGTTCATATAAACTTCTGTTATAGAAGTTGTTAATAAAACGGGACAGGTGTATTACCAGCACTACTAATGATGCATTTAGATGTCTAGGATATTGCTAGTAGTTGGCCTGTAAGCAGTAGCAGGATATGAGGACTCAATCTCACTCCGAGATTAATAACCTTTTAAGATCAACATAGGATAAATTTTTAATAAGTTTTTGGATTATTTGATTTAAATATTTAATTGATTTTCATTATATAATATATTTTTTTAATTTAATTATTTATTGTTAATAATTTCATTTATTTATGTAATTATTTATTCATTTATTTTTAATTAATTAGTTGTTTAATTTTTTTAATGTAATTATATAGTTTTATTTATTTCATTTTTAAAATTATTTTATTTAATTATTATATTAAATTATTTTTAATTAACTAGTTGTTTAATTTTTTATTAATATAATTATATAATTTTATTTATTTCATTTTTAAAATTATTTTGTTTAGTATTTTAATTAATCTAGTTATTTATTTTATTTAATAACTATAATTTTTGTTATTTTTTCTTTTTATTTAATTATTCTATGTAATTATTTTCTTTAATAATATTTGATTAATTAGTTATTTAATTTTTTTATTAATTATAAAGGTTTTTTTACTTATTAATTATTTTAAAATAAATTAATAAAATACTAAAAATAAATAAAACATCGAATAATCCAAGAACTAAAATAAAATTTAAATCCAATAAACAAATGGATTGGCGCAATGCTGAAGCTGAGCAAAAAAATTATTTTAAAACAAAGCAAACCTTTATTGATATTTAAAATTTTGTCTAAATGCTATCTTATAGACTCTACAGCATGGATTTTGTAGTATCAGGCGTGATTTACAGGTTTGGCTCAAAGGTTTCTGTCGATGTATAAATCTATCTAGGATGAAATCTATGAATTCGTGGTCAATTAAATTTTTACCGTGCATTCAATTGTTCTATTATTTTAGAATTTTTACAATTTCTAAACATTGTTAATTATAAAATATTTAATTTGTATGAAAATAAAAATTGTTTAAATCCAATGTTTATCTTGTCTCGCTCGCCGGTATTCGCTCTGGAAATGGAGTTTTCTCGAGAGGATATTCGAAAAATAATTTATTACAACTGACAAAATTCATAAATAATAGTCGAATATATTAAAAACGACATCGACTTATTTATTTTTTCGAAAGAACAATGTTTTTCTAATTATGTATCAATAAACTAATTGATTAGTGGAGAATAATTGTAGGAAAAGATTGAGGATATATATAAATCAAAACATTGTTTTATTTTTTCAACTTGAACATTATTCGAAAGCGACCTTGATCTACGAATTTGACCTTAAAACGACCTTGATTAAGTATTTGATCTTAAAATCACCTTTGTCTACTTATATGATATTAAAACGACCTTGATATACGGATTTGACCTTAAAACGACCTATATATACGTATTTGACCTTAAAACGTCCTTGATTAAGTTTTTAACTTTAAAATAACTTTGGCCTACATATATGACCCTAAAATGAAAATTGAAATTTTAAAAAATTTTTTTAACATTTGCAACTATTTGGAGCCAAAAATATATAGTGATCAACAATTCTCGATGAATTTTATTATACTTTGATATTGTGAATAATTTAAAAATAATAATAGTTTTATCCATCCATAAAACCGTAGCTTATGTCGTCACACCTTGCATACCTTGGATCATCATCCTTAACTTTCGAAAACCCCTTTAAAATAATATTTCATTCATCTATTTTCCTAAATTTTGTCCTTAACACAACAATTGTTTCTATTCCGGAAAGAAATTTTTTCTAACCTTTACTTCGACTATGAGAATTTAGTTTAACCTTAACTTCAAAAATATGACGTTTGGGTTCAAAATATAACCTCAACCGAAAGTTTGACTTAAACTGATCTTACCCGAAATTCGACATTGATCTTGAGAAAAAAATCCCTCCTTGGCTTGGGTACTTAAACTTCAATCTGTCTACTCAACTTAATTGGCAAGTGGAAAATGATTGTAGGTAACGACGAAGAATATATAATTGATTAAAAACTTAATAACTTCTGGTACTCCAAATTTCTATCCACAAAGTATAATTCAAAAAACCCAGTAAAAAGTAATTGAAACTGGTTCAATAAAACAATTTTATTCCAATCAATTCACAAAATAAATTTTCGTAAATTTCAAAGTTCTAAAATATAGCTAAAGTGTCCCATTGATCGAAAAAAGCTTCCGACCAAAAGTCACGATGGATCTATTTAACCTTGACCGCGAACCATTCTCTGTTTAAAGGCATCTTGGTTTTTCACAATTTCCCACAAAACCTATTTGCAATGTGACGTTTTCTTTTCTCATTTATTTCTAACCATATTTCGGTATGATACTTTTTTATAAAAACATTTTTAGGAAAATTGATTTTAAAAGCAATGCCATTGTTACAAGAGTCGAAACAGTTTTCAATATTTTTACCCAATGCTTTTAATATTCAATTTGACTTTGTCATATTCTTGCTTCTTTACATTCCTCTGGCTACCATAGGTAATTTTGCTATTGGTGATTTTCTCTCTTTCTGACTGTTAATAAATTTCAGGTTTTTATTATTTAATGATGCGCATGTATGGGCAAAGAAAACAGAAAATAGGACCCATTGTGAAGAAGGATTGGAGTAATTACAATTTTCTCCAGTATCTTGTCGATACTCTAGGTAAAAAGAAACCGACTAAGTCAGCGACGAAACCAGCAAAATCCATACAAAATAACAGCAAATACAGTAAGAAGGAAATTATTGAAAATAAGTTAGAATAAAATGCGCTTTAAATGTTCATTATTAGCATGTTTGTGTGTATGTGTGTGTAATTGTTTGTTTTAATGATGGATTTCACATATTATATAGTCATTAGTATTTTTTCGCTGTTCTTACATTTGATTGGATTTGCCTAAATATTGATTTATATTTTAAATGGTTTAATCAATTTAGATTTTTAAATACATCAATATTTATTTTAAAATTGTCTTTATTGAATAAAAATCTTTAATCTTGTTTTTTATTCGATTTGTTTAAATTTTAAAGAAAATTTTTTATTTTAAATATTCATTAGTTAATATGAATTTATTTAGGTAAGAGCTCAGATAGGTAAGTGTAAAATACTCTTCAACTACTGATATATTTCCTCAAATCTGCATGTTTAAAAGCAAAACAAAAAAATAAAATTGAACAAATGTTGATACATTAATTTCTTATCCATTTGTGATAATATATTACGCGTTGATTTATTCCGCGCCCTTAATTTACATATTATATAAAAATACATACAAATAGAATCATCATTATTTAAAAAATCATATAACATGCCAAATCGCTTACTGACGACAGCAGTATCGCCTAAGTTACATGTGAGCTTCTATTGACGACAGCTGTAGAATGCTGTCAAGTGAGAATCGTGAAGCATGTTTATGACCTTTTTACACTATTACACCAACCCATGAGATAAATCAAATATACACCAAGGGAAATTCAGATAAATTCCGCCATAATGCAAGTTGAAACATAAATCAACTTATTGGAATTTATTTTTTGTTAAAATTTAATGGATTTCAGACATTTCTGAAATGGCTGCAAAATATGTTATTTTTTAAAGTTATAAAGTCCTAAGAATTGAATTATGATTTTACAAGAAAATTAAATCATTCAAACTTATAATTATAACTTTTGATCTACAAGCTCATGTACATTATTATTGTTGGGCCAGAACGTAAACGGCCTTGGAAAATGTTTAAATGGATCAGAAACACACACGCAAATACAACATGCAATTTAAATAAACCTATTGAAACACCAATTAAACCATATAAAATCTGAGAAATAAAAGAATTAAATATAAAATAATAAACATAAAAATAAATTAAAATATTAACAAAATGCACCAAGATTCGCACGATACCTATACAAATGGTGGGTTACTGGGTTTCAAATCTTGCTTATCCTTCTAGTTGCCCTCGTAACGCCATACAAAATGATTCTGATCGCCACTTGGCACCCGTTGCTAGGCAACGTTGGTAATGTGTTCAAGTGGTGGATTGTCCGCAAAAATTGAGTACCATGTGCTAGTACTATAATTGCTCGGACAACCCTCGGGTTCACGAGCTGTCGATAGAAGACCTGTGCTCGCTTTTGATTCTTAGGTCCCATTATTCTCCTATCTCCTTCAAATATTAACCTATACTCTCATATCATCTATCTTTATGTCCATTTGCTTAGTCCTTCTTATCATTGTCCATGCTGATGATTATTCTTTGGCCTGTACACCCTTTGTTATGTTAAATACACCCACATTATATCTTTCACCCTTATCCCTATTATAACTACAATGTTCCCTATCATTGTTACTATTATATATATTACCTTTACTAATTGTTACTACTATTACCTATATTATTATTTTTATTCTATAACTACTATTATATTTATTGCTATTACTACTATGATTATTACTACTATTATTATTGTTATCATAATTATTATCAATCATTACTACAAATACCATGATTATTATTATTACTACCATTATTATTATTATTATTATTATTATTATTATTATTATTATTCTTACAATTATTATAATTATTATCAATATTATTACTATTATAATTACCATTACCCTTATCATTATCGTTATATTTATTAAGATTTTGTAGGGATCCGTCCTTATTCCTCAGCGTTAAAATTTTTTATTGATATACAACATTAGCCGTAGTCCATCCATAATTTTCGGTTTTCGATAAAGTATTTTTGTAAATTAGAAAATTTTAGCAGCGTTCCGCCCTTATTTTACGGTTCATCCCTATTCTACCGTTTTCGACAAAGTATTTTCATTGACTCGGAAAATTTGAGCAGCGTTCCGCCCTTATTTTACGCATTCCATTTTTACGTTACTATTTTTGTTAAGTATTTGAATTAGTTCGGAAAATTTGAGCAGCGTCCCGCCCATATTTTCCGCCTCAACCCAAATTAACTTTATTTAATTCTTATTAAAAACATTATTTTTCATGATTTTGGTCGTTCGGATTAATCTTTTTCCGATGGCTATTCATTTTAACTGTTGCAACGATTTCGCAATTTTCCCCGCTACCCATTCCCTCTTTTTGTCCTTAAGATCTATTTATGTTCATTTCATAGTTAATGAGTGCCCACTGGACTACTCGGTGTTAGAGATTTTGAGCCGATTGTTGTTAAAAATTTATGTCAATTTTACAGGAAACGGATGGTGAAGGAGCAGCCAATAAACTACTCATTTACCCTCCAATTTCCCCTATGTACGGATAATATTGACGTTCCAACTCCTGCGTTCCGCACGCTGAGCCTTCACGGGTACATATCATTGGCGATTTTCCACGCACTTACACGAATCTGTACTATGTAGATTTTATTTACTTGCGTTATGTATCGGCTGTGGGCCGGAAAAGGAATAACAAATAATATTTTACCATAGCATTTGGAATAAAAGTTTCGCTGCACTAAGGCTGTAGATATAAAATATTTATTCAGCATATTACATCGGCTGCATACAGTTGAAATTCATTGTATCCATTCCATAAAATTTACTTCGAAAATCCCATAAATTTAATTCGATAAATCATCAATAAATTCAATTGGAAAAACAAAATTATCCATAAAATTAATCTGAAAAATCATCCATAAATTCAATTGGAAAAACAAAATTATCCATAAACAAAATCATCCATCAATTCGATCTGAAAAGTCATACATAAATTCAATTGAAAAATTACCCATCAATTCTCTTCGAAAAAATCAACTAATAAATATTGCACCAGTTGAGAGTGATCGTGTTCAGGCAAAACACTTACCCGTGTTAATTGCCTGAATGCACGGCTCTCAACCAGCCATACAACCAGTTATACAATTCTATAATGAAAATTTTCTCTGCAAAATAAGACTGAAAATTTGTGAAAACACATCGGTATTAATACCTATTTTTCTCGCGTGTGAAATTTGATGCAGTAAAACAAAATTCGACCTTGTTATTTTCTAGTAAATTCTATTCTTTAATTTTATTATTTTTTGATTTATTTTTATAATTTTTTATTTAAGATTTTTATTGAATTATTACTAATTCAAATTTTCGATTTAAATTTCATTTTAATGAACTTTTATTAATTTTTTTAATTTCGTCGAATTTGTTGTGTTTTCTTGTTATATTTGTGTAGGTATCGTGCGAATCTTGTTGCATTTTGTTATTATTTTAATTTTATTTTTATGTTTTTGATTTTATATTTATTTATATTCTCTCAGATTTTAAAGTGTTTAATTGGTGTTGTATATTGTATTTTAAGTTATCTTAGTGCTGGGTTTTCGTGCTGTATTACTGATGCATTTAAACAATTCTCAAGGCTATTGGTGTGCTGGCCCAACACAAATATAACAAGAAAACACAACAAATTCGACGAAATTGAAAAAATCAATTAAAGTTCATTAAAATGAAATTTAAATCGAAAATTTTGAATTAGTAATAATTCAATAAAAATTCGAAATAAAAAATTATAAAAATAAATCGAAAAATAATAAAAATAAATAATAGAATTTGCTAGAAAAGAACAAGGTCGAATTTTGTTTTACTGCATCAAATTTCACACGTCATCCAAATAGGTATATATACTGATCCATTTTCACATTTAACTTAACCATTTTTGAAAACTAACCATTTTTCAAAGTGATTAAAACCATTTTTAGAAACCATTTTTCAAACCATTTGAAATCATTTCCGATTTTAGGTGAGAAATATTTATGTTGGAGCCCTCTTTCCACGCCACGCTCATAGCATCTCTGTAGAGCTCTGCTTGACGGCGACGTGGGGAGAGAGGCATTTATGCTTTCTGTTATGATATTTTATGCTATTGTATGAAAGCTTTTGGAATGGTTATGAAGGGTAATTCTGTTATTTTGTCCTAACTAATAAATATTATTAATATGTATAAATTGTTTGATATATATTTCTTTTTAAAACTAAATTAAAATGTCGAAATTTTTCCGGCCCACAGCCGACACACAACGCAAGTAAATAAAATCCACATAGTACAGAGGCATGTAAGTGCGTGGAAAATCGCCAATGATATGTACCCGTGAAGACTCAGCGTGCGCAACGCAGCGGTCGTAACGTCAATATTATCCCTATAGCTGAAGCGAGAGATAAGGAAGAAGTCTCTGGCTGCTTCCTCGTTTCTCAATTCTGTAAAATCGACCTAAAATTATGTTACATACGGCTTAAAAATTATCACACCGAGTAGTCCAGTGGGCACTCAATAAATATAATATGAACACAATATGCGTTTAAGGCCTATTAAAGGGAAAGGGTACTTGGGTTAAATTAACTGAAATCGTTGTTATAACTATTTTGGATTAACATTTTGAAATAAATAAAATTTATTGGGAATCATTGAATTCGATTAAATTGAGATTATTGATAAAATTTAAAGCAACCATTGATTGTAAAAGTAAAGTGTTTTATGGCTAAAAATTAAAGTAAATACGGGGTAAAGATAATTTAATGATCGTAGATTATTGATTAAAATTAGGGTAACGACAAATAATTCCATCAATTAAATTATTATAATTCATTTCAATAAAAGTAATCTGATCTTTGAGTAAGAACGAGTAATGTATTGATCTAATCAACCCCCGATAGAAATGAAAGTAATTAAGAATCGAATTCATTGATTTCAAATAAAGAAACGTATCAATTAAAGGTAAAACGATTTTCGAATAACAGTATGAAATCCCTTAATTAAAATTGTTGGTTAAAAATCAATGTTCCCCCACATAATCCACCGTTAATTCATTGTGATAAAATTGAAGAAGTGATTGAGCAAATCAAGTATTTAGATTAAATTATTGATTAAAAATAAAACGAATACAAATAAATATATCGTTTATTAAATTGAAACAATTTATTGATAACAGTAAAAATGATCAAATTAGTGCAAATAACTATTGAGAAAAAACCCAAATAATCTAGTTTTGGTAAAGTAAAATATTGAATAAGGATAAACAAAATAAGTTCCTTAATGAACTATGATTAGTGGATTAAAGTAATTCATAGATTAAGATTAGAGATGAATTGAATAACCGGAAAAATGTAAATTAGAGTAAAACTGAATTCACGGATTTAAAACCATTAGCATTAAAATAACTTTGTGGGCTAAAGTAATAGTTGATCCAAATAGCCTTAGGGAAGACTATTAGAAATCGGAATAACAGATGTCGATATTAATTACTGATCATATAATCTCTTAACTAGAATTAGAATAATTCATAAATCTATAAAATAGGTTTCTTCAATTATCGTAAATTCAGGATTTATAGCAAATTGATTAGCGGTAAAGCGAATGAATATTTACGTAAATTAAATTAATATAATTGAAAAAACCAAAGTTTAAGATAAGCGAAAATTTGTATTAATATCACATTATTGAACAAATGAAGTTCCACATAGCGAAGTTATTCCAACAAAAGGGTATCGCATCTATTTAGAAACCTCGGTAAGCGTAGAAGTTTCCTAAAACTTATCAGTAAAGTGCATTTAAACGAGTCAACGAAATAACTTACCGGAAATGGAGATAATCGAGTGTAGGCGAACATTTGACCAGTAATTCTGAAAATATGACACGAATAATACAACCACCGGATGTAAACAATGTAATTCACCTTTAGTCAACCGCTTAAGTGGTAACGGTAAAATCCGCCGGAAATCGTCCGCCCACCAGGATACGCCTACACGCGACTAAGTTATCTCGGATCAACATCCGGCCTAAATCTTAATGTTCGAACGACTGTAATTAAAGTTGGTAAACAAACTGTAAGTCAATGTACAAATTCCCTTAAGTCAATGTACGAGTATCCGCCTACATGAAAAACTTTTATGTTAATACGCATATATCGAATAAGTTAAACATCAGGTTACCACATCCATACGATTAATTATATAGTTTCCCTATAAAGGAGTGCACCTTAGAGAACCAGACCCACAAAGTAACCCAACCTGCTTATTAATGTTCCATCGCGTAAAGGAAGGCAATGGTCACGCGTATGACACCCTTACTAGTAACATAGACACAATCTGCTTGCTAATAACTTAGAATGGCAAATCAATCGAACCTAATAACAGTAATGTTTAGACATGTCGCCCAAACGAACTACCCGTCGAGAGACCGCCAGACAGGAACAGACAGGAATCCCGCCGACCACGAGGATACTCAACCAGTTGCAACGATCATGTCTCTCGGAACGACAATATCCAGCTGCGGAGACCTACCTGCACGCACAGGAGCTCCTCACCCAATGGGAAAGGGTGCAGGAGCAGGTAGATTTACAGGTGGTTAAGGCAAGGATGTACCTTGCGAACGTGGTCGAAGACATCCTTGCCGGGCGGATTGCAGTCGCCTATCCACCTCGCCCAGTTCGAGACACCAGAAGACCCTACACCGTTGAGGCTCTCAAACGAAGCCTGAAGAGATACTGTCCGGACGAGTAAACCAACACTGATAGACTTTATGTTGTAATTGATTTAAAAGATTAGAAATTTACGTGTTATTTCTTTTCTTATAGCTAGAGTTATTCGTGTTTTGTTTAATGAAATAAACAATTATATAACTTGATCACTAATAAATTAACATCATCTATTTGATTGTAGTAATGTCTTCCTTACAAATCTTGCAATTTGAATTGAACCACGCGAGACAGACCAACGCGGAATTACACACGCAGATTATTCAACTAACCCGCGAAATACGACAGATTAAAGCCACCTGGAAGGAACCAGAAAAGGTAAAAACACTGTACCACCGCCTGACCGCAGCACAGAAAGGCTGGGCAGAGGAGCGGCAGCTCAACCAGAGCCTGCGCACGCAAATTCGGGGACTCGAAGTCGCTCTAGCAGTCTGCCGGGAAGGGGAAGCGGTAACGTATCCGCTCGTCTTCGCCCCAACCCAGATGTCGCAGAAGAACACCCAACCAGTGGAACAATCTGCCCTTTCAGTAAACAATCGTCGACCGGGACGTAAGGAACGGGCCCGACGTCGAGCAATCCAGCTTCAAAATCAGTAGCCTGTAAACATTGCGCGCGTTGTTAATAAATAGAGTAGTCGTGTTCTTAATTTAATTTGTTCCGTTGATATATTTATATGCTAAACATTTGCATCATGTTGCTCAATCTTAATTTCATCTCTCCGTAGGCAGATAAGAACCTAATCTTGAACGATTATGAGGGACAGAGCAAAGCGAGCACAGGTCTTCTATCGACAGCTCGTGAACCCGAGGGTTGTCCGAGCAACTACAGTACTAGCACATGGTACTCAATTTTTGCGGGCAATCCACCACTTGAACACATTACCAACGTTGCTTAGCAACGGGTGCCAAGTGGCGATTAGTATCATTTTGTATGGCGTTACTAGGGTCACCAGGAAGATAAGCAAGATTTGAAACCCTGTAACCCACCATACAAATTTGGGGGCTCAGCCGGGATTGAAGCTTTGTTATTTGGAAAGACCAAAACCATCAAGTTAAGAAACAACAGAGAATGATGTCAGTACACCCTCAGCCGGGAATGAATGATCTTCTTGTACAAGAACCCAAGCAAACAAACTGACATGAAATTATGTTAAAGTTATATAGATATCAACGTCAAAGCATTCAACATCCATCAATACTTGACGACACAACACCCCCTTGTAAGAGACCAACGACACTCACAAGACGCATAAGCAAACAACACATAATTAAAAGGGCAAAATGCGGGATAAAATGAAATGGGGTAAGTAAGGGAATAACGATAAACTACGGGGGAAAGCAATAGAACCAAGTAGAGAAGTCAACGATAATAGAATAAATTACAACGAGTAGTGATTAAAATAGTAGTTGATAAAATGAAGCAAAATATATTAAAAGACTAAAAATTGAATGAAGTTAGTTAATTAGTATTTAAATAAATTTAAAGGGTAATTAAAAGAGATTTAATAATTTTAGATGGAACCAACAAAAATTATAGAAAAACTAAAGGGTATCCTAAACATCGAAAACGATAACCTTGAGGAACTAATCAACAAACAAAAATTAATTAAACGAGCTAAAGAGGATATATCAACGATTTCAAACCTGTACTCCGATGAACATTGCATATTAATAAAATTGATCGATATTGATAAAGACGTAACAACTGAAAGAATATATGAAATTCTATCCATGAGATTAGAGATAACCAAATTTGGGAAAAGCTGGAACAAGTTAATGGAAAAAGTCAAAAACATTGAGGACGAGATTACAACAACAATGAAAGAGCAAACCAAGGCTTATTCAAAATGTTATGCGTGCAAAACAGAGGAAGCACGAGTAATGGTGATACCTTGCGGACACCTGAGTTATTGTCATGGATGCGCACAAGAGTCGCACTGTATGCTATGCCAACGATAGATAAAGGAAAGACTAACGGTTTACTTCCCATGAATTGTTATGATGAAATGAAATAAATGTGTATTATGCATTACTTGAATTATTATTAGATGATAAGACGAATATGAAAGAAATATGCAATGTTTGTAAATAATAAAACCACCCGACAACGATAAATAAAGGTAATAGACCAAAAACATGAAAGCCGAATTAGGGAAATAATTAAAACACACGCACAGAGACACAAAATATTGGACGGAAAAATTTCGACAACCGAGTTTCCTAGTGTATGCTTCTTTTTGTTTTATTGATATTATATTTATTGATATTATATTGAGATAGGACGAGGAAAAATGGTTAACCTGAGCTATCTAATGATAGTACGCTCACCCAAGGGAAACCCTGATCAACCCTACTGAGAAAGGAACTGGTAGGCCAAGTCGCGTATGTCAGCAAGTAACCGGCGAGAGATTGATCACCTCTTTTGGGGAGCTTGTTGATGCGATTACCACAAATTTTGAAGGGGGGAGTGAAGAGATAGACCAAGAGGTGAGAGAAAGAGTGCGCACGGAACAGAATTAATAGTTAGATTAAAGGTACCTAGAGATGACTTCTTTTTTCCCTAGCTGGTGGTGAGGCACCAGAGGACAGCTACGGACTGTCGTGCTCAGGTTGTTATCAGCCAAGGGACTGATGGCGCTGAGCCGTTCGATACAAAAACCCGGATCACACACCGAGTATCGAACGATTCTTTTTTTCGCTGGAGGAACTCGATACAACAACCCGGATCCCACACCGAGTATCGGGGCCAAACGGTAGGTGAGATGTGAACTAACCGGTAAATGGTTCATACTCAAAATGTCCTACTAAAGCCAGATGAGAGCGGCCGAATTGAGCCGAGAAATCTGATGGAAGGAGCGGGCAGAGATTTGATAGTTTATTTTCCGCTCCCACTTTTAATCGCTTCCTTTTCTTTTCACTATTCGGGAAATCAAGTAAACCGCTTTTGGAACTTGATTGAACGTCTAGGCATTTCCATACTTTTATATTCTTCGAGGTACACAACCCGGATCCCACACCGAGTACCGAGGGAATGTTTTTTTATTGCCCAGCGAGGAGTTTGGTACAATAACCCGGATCCCACACCGAGTACCAAATATCCGAATGGCGGTGAGTAAAGCGTAACCGGAAGAATGCGCGGCCAAAAGACGCCATGGCTTGAGAGTCAGTGTGAGGCCTCAAACATACCCAAAAGTCACTGATGAGCTCAAGTCCGATGAAACAATGAGAGATACGAATATGAGCCATGGAGTGCCGGATGATTATGATCAGATACTAGAGGCCATAGAGTGCCGGATGATTATGATCAGATACTAGAGGTCATAGAGGGCCGGATGATTATGATCAGATACTAGAGGCCATAGAGTGCCGGATGATTATGATCAGATACTAGAGGCCATAGAGTGCCGGATGATTATGATCAGATACTAGAGGCCATAGAGTGCAGGATGATTATGATTAGATATTAGAGGCCATAGAGTGCCGGATGATTATGATCAGATACTAGAGGTCATAGAGGGCCGGATGATTATGATCAGATACTAGAGGCCATAGAGTGCAGGATGATTATGATTAGATATTAGAGGCCATAGAGTGCCGGATGATTATGATTAGATATTAGAGGCCATAGAGTGCCAGATGATTATGATTAGACATTAGAGGCCATAGAGTGCCGGATGAGATATGATTATGATTAGATATTAGAGGCCATAGAGTGCCAGATAAGATATGATATGAGTAAGGACGAAACATGATTATGGATAGATGTTAAGGTCACAGATGACAGTAAAAGAGTTAAAGCCGAAGGCCGAAGAGCCAACGGAAATTATAGAGGGCATAGAGCACCAGCGACTGAGGATTAAGTAACGAATTTTTTCGGGAGACATAGGAAAAATAATTAATGGATTGAATGAGAGTATGAATATGATGATTTTATATTATTGATATTATGGTATAGATAATTGATACGACTATATAGATAACTGATAAGACTATATAGATAATTGATACGAGATTAATAGATAATTATTACGAGGAATAGATAATTAAAAATAGACTTAAAATGAGGGGGGTGAGTCAGATAAAGAAGACCACCACGATAAATGCGAACAAGGGATGATAACGTATATAGTGTAGTAAACGGAGGAGAAATTAGTATAGAGTATATTGGAGTGTTATTTATTTTTAGGGAATCGATAGTCAAGCAAAGCAATCCAAGTCAAGTGCAAAGCAAAGCAAAGGAGAAAACATTTCAGAGCAAACGACAAAGCAAAGTGATAACAAAGAAACTTGAATAAACGAGCAGAAAAGAATTTGGAATAAACGTCAGAGTAGTTACAAGCAGATAAGCAACCAGAATTTCAAAGCAACCAAAGCAAGAAAAGAGAAACGATAAAATCAGTCAAGCAAACGAATAACCGTAAACATTGATAGCATCAGCAACCACACGAGAAGTAAAAGCCAGGAGAATAGAGAAAAAAGTTTATTAAAAGCGGAAGAAAAGAAAAAAGTTCGCAACGGTAGAAGTGCCGAAACCGGAGTATCAATTACAGTAGCGACAGGAACCGGCACAGATAGTGGATTAACCGACGTTGAATTCAACAGTAGCGAAGAAAACGAAATAAACGATATAGAAAACCGGTTGCCAATAATAGAATCAGAGAACGAGGAAGAGAGATTAAAAAACTTAAACATTAACTCAAACATGGCAAATTCCATAAATTCCAACACGACTTCAACTCCGGATCCAAACATGATGATAAATAACAACAATGCAATAGTAGGAGAATTCAGAGAAAAGTTTAGAGGAGAACCGTTTGACGGCAGCCTCAACAAATTGGATACATTTATAAAGGAATTCGAAGTTTATAAAAATATCTGCCACTGGACAGATCAAAAAGTAAAAGAGCGACTACCTTTATATTTGAAAGGGAGCGCACAAGACGTATTCGTGGAAGAAGCAAGAGACACAACAAAATTGACAACGTGGACAGAGATTAAAGAGTTCTTAATAAAGATATTCGGAATAGAGAAAAAGGGGAATAAGAAGATATTAGACTTCCTACATCGAAAGCAAAGACGAGACGAATCAAATGCAGTGTATGCATGCGAATTAAAGAAATTGTGTAAAGAAGCCTTCGGAGAACATGATTTGCCCGAAGACAAAATGGTAGACGTCTTCATAAGAGGAATCAAAAGAGAAGACATACGAGCCAACCTTGGATGCTTGGCACCAGAAACATTAGATAAAGCAGTAGCAATCGCAAACCGATGTGAATCCCATCTGGGACTGGGATATCAAGTGGCAGTCTTGGCCACAGAACCAACAACATCAACAGTCAATGCCAACAATCAAAACAACAACACCAATCCAGCTATGAATCAATTCATTCCAAGAGCACAGCAGATGTTCAAGCCACCAGTAACGAGAAATCCGGAAGATAAAGGTAATAACCAAGTAAGTTATAATAATAATTTCAGGAACAATCCAAATGCAAATGAAAAATGCTCCACATGTCAAAGAATAGGACATCGGTCAGAGAATTGTTTCCGAAATTACAACTGCCAGATATGCGGTAAACGAGGGCATACTGAGAAAATATGTAGACAACCTAACAGCAAAGCATGTTACAATTGTGGACAACAAGGACACCTCGCAAGGCAATGTAACATAAGAAGAGAACCAAACCAGTCAAGATTAAATAACTCTATGGGAAACCCGCAAATTAGCGTGATGCAAGAGATAGACATGCTACGAGAAACACTACAACGAATGCCCATGGAATTAAAAGAGATGATGCAACAGATGCCCACCAATATACAACAACAACGAATCAACGTAATGAGAAGCAATGAAGAGATTCAAGAGCTGCGAACTAGAGAATATCAAGAGCAACAACAAGCTGAATGGCAAAGACTACAAACAGAGGAAGCCCAGGAAATCCAGCAAAGATGGGAGAATCGAAAACAAACCCCGAAAAGAATTAATATGATGAGAATGGAAGTTCCAGATGAAACTCACACTGCGGAGCAGTGTGTTGAGAACGAAGGGGGAGGAAATATGATAACTGATAACGAGAAAACAATCGAATTAAATACGATGGAGAAAATAGAGGCCATCAAAGAATTTGCAGAGGAGGAAAAACAAAGACGGCGACAATTAAAAGAGACGACAACGGAGAAACCGGAGAAACCGGAAACCCAAGAGATTAAACGAGCAGAGATGATGATAACGGAAGATCAAAACGAGAAAACATTAGTGTACGAGATAGACGAACTCGAAGAAGAAATTATGACACAAAAGATAGAGAGTACACTTGAGAAAATAAAGCAAGAAGAAGCTTTAGAACAAGAGGGAGACCAATTAAAAGAAAAAGAAGCAATCCTGAAACAAGAGAAAGCGGAACTAAGAAAGAAGGCACTAATTTTAAAAATAGATGGAGCGTTGAAACATTTAGAACAAGAGCAAGCATTAGATCAAAAAATAGAAGTGATGGCAAAGAAAGTGTTATCGCAAGAAATGAAAGAGCCAGAATTAAGAGATGAACAGGAAGCATCAACGTCACAAGGAAAAGAAAAGATATCAGAACCAATAATAACAAAAAATCGAATCCAGAGGATACTGCTACAAAAAATAGAAACAAGAATCAGAAAAGAAAAGCCCACGTGGAGTGAAGCTCAAATCGAGAATAGAATAAAAGAGATATGGTTCCAAACAAAAGGGCCAACAAAGATAATGAAAGAGGAGGAACAACCACAAATCAATATGCTAAGACAAATACCAGACGATCAAACAGATGAAGATGAAAGTGAAATAAGTAGTCTGGGTGGAGAAATATTTCAATCATGCGAGGAAAATAAACCATACAAAGATGAATCAAAATCCGAATTAGAGGAAATGGAAACGAACGTGCCAAGAGAAGATGAAACCGAGATATTAAAAGAAATCAACGAGATTGTAGAAGAAGTAGATCGAAACCAAATGTTCTTAAACATCAGAGATACAACCGCATACAGCAGAATAATGAAACTAATTGCGAAAGGACATCAACAAGATAATGGTACATTTACGGCATCATGGAAAGATATGATAAGAAAATACCAAGAGAATCTGAAAGAATATGATAGAGAAGAGTATCAGGTAATTATTGATTTTCCAGAGATACCGAGACAGATAATAGCCACAAGAGGCGAAAGCACAAACGAGTTGTATGATTGGGTAGTGAAAAAGCTAGGACCCAGTTATAAAAATAAACCTTTATATTACCAAGGAAGAAAAATAAAGCGAGATATACACCTAGCGGATGCTCTAATATGGCCAAAAGGAATAAATGTGGTAACGTTAAACAAAAATGAAACCGAGGAAACGACAGCGGAAATATGGCAGAAAATCCAAATATTGTATAACAAAGAAATAAAACCTGGATTAGAAAAAGAGAGACAAAAGATAATGAGACAAAACCAGATTAGAATGACGGAGCAAGCAATAGACCAGGCTAGAAAATATATTAACCGATTATCGTTAACTAGACCGATCTCAATGAAAATGTTCGTAGAAGCTGTACGAGATACAGATATTATGAGATTCGATAACGAGAGAACAGATGAGTTGAAAGCCAAATACGGAGAACATCAAAGAGATATGAGAGGAGATGAACCAATAAAGATAAAAATAAAGCTACCAAATGATGAAATAAAGGAAATATCGGTGGATCCCGATTGTCAAATGCACGAATTATACCGACGAATAAATCGAGAAATTATACAACCGATAATCGAAAGTAGTGACGATGGCATGGTAGAGGACGTAGCAATAATGTATCACAAACGACAAATAAGTCCGCGAGAACGAACCCCGATATACGAATTAGGTATATGGAAAGACGGACAAACCATTAATATCATAGCCATGGATGAACCAGAGAGAAGAAATACAACAAAAAGGGAACAACAGATCCAAGAATTTCAAGAGGAAATGAAAAGAAAGATGGATCAAATACTAACCATCTACCAACTATGGAGACAAGATGCGAAATTAAGCACAAAA
Organism: Schmidtea mediterranea; assembly: GCA_022537955.1. Taxonomy (NCBI): domain Eukaryota; kingdom Metazoa; phylum Platyhelminthes; order Tricladida; family Dugesiidae; genus Schmidtea; species Schmidtea mediterranea. The sequence continues at coordinate 14,573,323 of CM039681.1, forward strand.
TTGCAACCTATAGACGACTCGAGATGCCGATCAACACCATGGGAAAAGGTGTATGATGAAAAGACAAAGGAGTGGAAATGGAAAATGGAGAGAACCGAACCGAAATGGAGAAAATATATACCAGGAGAAGCGCCAGAAGATGCAGCTAATGAAACAACCTTGGAACTATATGAAGATGAACCATACGAAAATCTACCAGAGGAAATGCTAAACGAAATGGAATGGCAACCAGAAGAAGACGAGGAAATAAACGATAAAGCTCGACTAGCCCTATACACATGGAAAATAGGTGGATGGGCTGAAAAAGTAAAATCGGCTGAAGAAGAGAAAATCATCGGTATTACAAGCCATCAATTCTATACAGAAATCGGAGGATATCGGATGAAATTGAGAGTATACCCAAACGGAGATGGGGTAGGAAAAGGAAAATATCTATCAGTGTATTTTCTGTTAGCAAGAGGCAGATATGACGGAAAGTTAGAGTGGCCATTTAATCGGAAAGTCACAATTTCAATCGCTAAACCCGGAAAATGGGAAGAGCGACACAGCGAAAAATTGGGAGTAGACCCAAGATCAATGATAAGTCAGAAGCCAAAATCCACGGAAAATGTCGCAGGAGGAGTACCACAATTTCTATTGAAAAAATACGTAACACCCCAATTCGTAAAAGATGATACGATATACATCACGATTGAAGTAGAAAACAGAACGAGAAATGAAAATACGAATTCAACAAGAACAAGCGAGACCGCGAATCAGTGTACTCGAAAAACGAATACCAGGAACAAAATACTTGCCCACAGATATAGACGACCCTGTGGAGGAAGGATTAACAAGATTAACGGAAACGCAAAAATGTAGAGAGTTAGCAGCGATATTGAGAACCGGAGCCAAGAATCAAAGACGAACTGTAACAGATTTAGCAAAATGGATAATCGATTCATGTAACAGAGTGGAGAACCTGCGAAATATTGTAAAGGAAATAGAGGAATATCGGAGAATGTATGCGTGGTACCCAGAGCAATTTCGAGAAATTATCCGAAAAATGGAAACATACCGAATGGGCAGCCGAAACGATAGAGAAGTATAGTTTAAAAATTATGACGCCAGATTTCGAACCAATCGAAAGAGAATTTTATATCACTGCCAAAGTGAGTGAAGTGAAAAAGAGAATACCATATGAATTGCCATTTCATTTACAATACGAAGGACGATCACTAGATGATGATCTTGAAATTGGAGTTACGCAAATGCAACTGGGATTAATAAATATATTAACAGTAGCAAAGATCGCGGGCAGAGAACTGAACAAAAGAGAAATCAAAACGAAAACGCCAATAGGGTGGCAAGAAAGTCTAAACACACCAGAAGTCCCACCTGCAGCAGATGAAGTAATCGTCATCACAACAGGAGATGAAGAGATACTGAACGACCTTAATGATATCGTAGATGAAGAAACAACCAGGAGAATACCCGAATCAAGAGATTTGTTCATGACAGAAAACGAAGATGATCTGATAACAGATGAACCAGGCGAGCTAGTATGTGGTCAAAGACAACCAGTCGAAATTATAGAGCCAGATACCGAAGAGGAAAATAAAAAGAAAGAGAGAAGACGCCGAAACTCAACAGGAGACGAATGGGACGATTGGATAAATGAACGAGGAGCTACAACATCCAAAGAAACAACAGACGAACAACCCAAACGAAAAGAAACAGGTACGGCAATGGAAAAGAAACCCAGAGGACGACCAAAAATTGATAAACCAGCTCCAGAAAGGAAAACTAAAGAACAAATGCAGATGGATCAATTGACAACGAAATTAAACAAGCTTAGCCAAGTAACGAAACAGTTACAGGGAAAACTGAAAGGTCAAGAACAAGGAGCAAAGTGGATCAATAGATTGATAACTGATATGCTGGGATTAGCAAATCCAGAAATAAAGAGAAATTTAAAACTCAATAATATCGGAGCAGAAGCGAAACAGCTTTGGGCAGCAATAAAACCAATAATAAATAAAATCATGGACAACAAAGTACGAACCACAACCAAAGATCCAGAGGAATTACTGTTGATAATAAATCACTTAACGAAACGATCTGATGACCCAAACAGATATTTGGTAGGAATGGCCTACCTAATGTACAAATCGATTGTAATATAACAGAAAGCGAACTCAAGATTACACCCAAACGGATATGAATTCGCAATACAAGACCTTATCAGGAAGGTAATCAAACCATTCATCCTGACTCAAGGTGGATGGCAAGCCTTTATAAATTTTGGAAGTAAAGATATCAAAAAGATGATGCAAGCGAAGTTAAAAGAGTTATTAACGGGATTCGAAACAACGATTAATGCAAAGCGATCCAAAAACAGCTAGAAAGGGATATACGATATCACTACACTTACTCATATGGATGATGTGCGTGAAAGAGTAGAACCGTTTGAGGTATATGATTGTGATAATATTAAAGATTGGTTGATAAATATCACTAAAAGAAAACGGAAGAGTGCAAAGCAGCAAATTCCGTACATTACAGACACAAGCTACAGCAGTATCATACTAACGTATATCAAGGAGGCTTAGACTTCATTAAACGGAAATTAAAGAATGCTCATGACAAGGGAAAATTGTAGCATTCATTGCGGACATCACTTTCACATTCAACAATAAAGAAGCGGGAACGGAAACAACAGTAGTATCAATAACGCGGAGCGAATGTGAAGAAGGATTCACGACAGGACGATCTCAAAGCCGACACGAGTGAATGTAGCAGCGTGAGGAAGGAAAGATAAAAAATACCCGAGTTACGCTGCGGGAGAATAACAGGGGAGACGGAAAACATGTCAAGGGAGGAGAGTATACCTATTGAATCAATTAGTCAACAGGAGAGTAGTGATTAAAGCTATCAAGTAAAGTTGGAGACAGTACCAAGGATATTTTGATCCAGATACACAAGCAATAAAAAGTACCCTCATGTCTAGCAACAGATTAGATCATGAATAGGGAATGTCAACGATCGTATATCACGCCGATACCAGAACTTGTAGACTCACCTTATTGAAGAGCGCAATATTTGATGAAGTGCAAGGACAAGTGCACAGAGAAACCGAGAGATAACCACGCAAAGAGCGCGTGGGACGATTTACGGAACCGGAAGAATCGGAAAACCAAACAATTACCCACAAACTATCGGTATCAGAGGGCCACGCCAACAGGATATCACGATACCACTTTCGGGAATGAGATTCATAAAAAGGACGATGGTGAGCAAGTGTGACGAAATGGTAGCTAGTACAAATTATAATGGAATATTCTATCGCGAACAGCTACCGAACGCAAAAGCGCAAAAGACCCCAAAGATGTGAAAATATATCTCTATATAAAATAACAGATGGGGAAATTTCTTATATCACAAAGGATTTGCATCAACAGAGGAAAATATACTACGATTTAGTTAAAATGATTGTAATCCTGCACAGAGAAATATTAAAATAAAGTTAGCAATGGCAATCAACGATCCAGATAACGCAATTTCCTACTACACATCCAAGAAGGATATTTGATGAGAATCGTTGGAGAAGTTATGTACACGTACAAATGCGAAAAAGAACAATTGCAAATTGCCAGAGAATTCAAACATTCCAAGAGATAAATGTATAAATGGGAATTAGAATAATGCATAAAGGAAAAATCAGATTCGCCCAGCACTAAACAAGGATGATAAACCAGAGAAAATTTGTACCCAATATGTTAGTGTAGTTAATGTATATGGACCATTATTCGAAAATAAGAGATGGAAAGTTGGTTACAATTTCCAACTCGAGTAATATTAGCACCACCAAAAAATATTTTGGACTGACAGAATTGGCCAACGAAGCAGAATTCAAAACCGTTGATATATCACAGAGTGGATATACAAACGAAGACTGGAACGACCGAGAACATTTATTATTCCCAGCACAAAGGCAGCATTATTATCCACATTGAAACTATAACGGGAGGTACAATCTATGGAGACGAAACCAACTACGAATTGTTACTATCACCGATCTTTTTCAAACATGCATACAGCAAATATGATGAGCATGTGGGGAAGATTCTTAATTCTTCGGACAAATGGATGGCAGACATTTTAGGATAATTCTCATTATTCACTCGTAAGAGTAATCATAACACAATGTTAGCATGTTTCGATATTTACAAAAGAGAAGGAAAAATCAACTGGAAAATGGCAATTGGATTCTTACCGTTTTTTAGCTAAGACAATGGTATTATATGGACACTCAAAAGATATCACAGTAAAAAGACTAGTAGGAATTCTAACTAAAATGAACGCGTACTTGATGAAGAAGTCGGACGGAAATTCAAAGCCAATAATGGAGACAGAAGCCGAGAAAACAGAATGAAGCGACAGGAAAACGAGTAACTGGAACGAGGATAAATTTCAGAGATGATTAGCAGTAATAACAGCGACAATGATGGAAAATCAAGGAGGGAACCAGATGCTAACTCAAAGGAGCAACTCCAACACATGGGAAATCGAAAGACAAGACTAAGTGCATTATAATCATCCACCACCAGTATACGAAGTTCTAAAGAAAGCAGCATCATCAGTAAGAGAGAAAACATTGCCAGTGAAAGGACACGTACCAATCAGATCAAACAACATTACGAAAATATTTATCCAGTACCATACGAACCAAATTGGGCAGACTTAGTGCCAAGAAACCAGCCAAAGATCAAGAGTGTGGATCAGGATCAGGAAACTCGAACTATAGCTATGTTACAAACATTAGCTGGACAACACTAACGGTACCCATAGAAATAATGGGTTAGAATAAAAGCAATGATTATACCAGAGCAACATTCAGCATAAAAATGAGAATAAAATACCCGGAAGATGTGGCCATGTTTATGAAGAACTAACATGGATGTGATTAACTTGCAGCAAGGAATCGTAAGCGGTCATGGAAAATCTGGTCATAATCGAATATAAAAATGTAAAATTAATACGTATTTAGCAGTTAATCAGGAGATGAGCGCAGATTGTTTAAATGAAAAATCTCATGCCAGAATTATTAAAAGAGTAATAATAGATCTAGGATCAATGGAGCTGAGAGATAAAACCGACGAATATGTATGCTGAAATCAGAGGTGAGATGCTCAGAGAAAAATGTAGTTGCCAGGCGCGCACACAATGATTTTTGCTAGATGAAAGTAAATGAGGAAACTAGAGGCAGAAATGATTTTTGAAACCTAATCACAAATTTGAGAAAAGAAAGAACTGCCATTAGCAGAGAGATATGTCGTAAACGATACAGTGAAATCCAATCAACATTACAAATTTTGGACGAGGAAGATAAGTATCTTTTGAAAACGAAAGATTGGGAAAAAATTTTTTAAAAACCCCCACCGATGATGGATATCGAACTTTCCAACAGCCAAAAAACTGAAGGAAATGAGGAAAATTATGACTATCGACAGTCAGCTACTAAACGAAACGGAAAAAGAACAACTACAAAAACTGCTAATGGAATTAAGATATATTTGCAGCATGCTGACTTTAGATCTCGGTACAAGCGATGTGACGCAACACACAGATACCACTAACAGACGGATACTCCAATACACTACGCCATATCGATTGGCAGAAGCTCAAAAATCTTTAGCAGAAAAAGAAGTTCAAAAGATGTTAGACGCAGAGTAATCGAACCAAGTTGCTCGCATTGCAATTCCCAGTGGTCATGGTAAAGAAAAAAGACGGAACACAACGGTTCTGTATATAGACTATCGACGACTCAATGCGGGTAACAAACGGATACTACCCGCTACCAGATATAAACGCAGATGTTACAAAATGGTTACACGGAGGCAGCTTATTTTACTCGCTAGACTTAAAAAGTGGTTATAGGCAGATAAAAAGTAAGAGGAGGAAGAGAGAAAATGCCTTTACAATGGAAAAGATCTATATCAAATAAAAAATGCCTTTCGGACTAACTAACGCACCAGCTTCATTCCAGAGATGTATTGAATTTTGTAACTCACGGCATTAAACAATGTTATGGTATATATTGATGATTTGTTAATTTATTCTAGACCTTCGAGCAACATTTAAAAGATATCCCGTAATGTATTCGTTCGACTGAGAACAATGAAGTTAAAATTTAAACCCTCCAAATGCGATTGGGCAAAGGAAAAAAGTTACTTCTCTAGGACATATTGTATCAGCAAAAGGCAAAAGAACCAGATCAAGAAACATCGAAAGATAAGAATTGTGCCCTGCACCCAAGACAAGTCCACACAAGTGCAAGAATTCTTAGGCTTATGTGGTATTACCGAAAGTTCACTTAAGAATTATGCACCATGCGAAACCAATACAAGAATACCAAAAAAGATACCCCCGTTTATATGGGGAAGAGGCAAAACAACAGCCTTTAAACACTCAGAGATAAAACTTGATATCAGCACCAATACTCAGTACACCCAGATTTAAAGAAACGTTTTTAGCAACAGGACGCAGTGGTATGCATCTGGAGCAGTCCTATTATCGGAAATGGATGACAGAAAAGAGAACGAGTTATTGGATATTATAGTCGAAACGTTCAAGAACATGAAAAGAATTACTCTGTGCTGAAAGAAGGCAATTAGCAATAATCCAAGCTATTAAACATTTCAAATATTTATTAATGGGTCATGAGATATAAATCACGACTGATCATCACACATTGTAGTATGGCTAGGCAACACAAAGAAGCCTCTAGCAGATTAATGAGAGGGCAATGCAGTTGCAAGGAATACTCACGTTATATAAAGTTCAAATCAAAGGGAAAGCGAACGGCCAACGCGGATTGCATGTCAAGATTCGTATTTGAGGAACTATTGGATCATGATGTAAGACGAAATGCATGATCATCGCAGAGGATATAGATTTCACAAAAATGAGTAATGAGGCAGAAGAAGACGAGGAGTTAAAAACCATATCGAATTCATGGAAACTAACGATATGAAATCTTCGACAAACAAACATAATTAAAAGAGCATATGAAAAAACACAGACACCGATATCCTAGAGAAGGATGGTTATTATTAATGGATGGTTGAGAACGAATCAGTGTTACAAAAGTAGAGCGAAAGATGGTATTGATTGCAATACCACGATGGAAAACTGGGACTACATGTCAGCAAAAAAGACCGGAAGCAAGATTCGTCACAATATATTGGCCAAATTGGAGAGGCGTAAAATGACTGGATTCGAAGAATTGTCTGATATGTGCAACAGAAAAAGCACAGGAAGTAAATGAATGCACCATTAAAGCCAATTGCAATTCCACCAAACCCATGGACACATGATTGGCAATGGACGTAGTAGGACCAATTACCAGAAACCAATGACGGAATATCTATATTATTAGTAGCTGACGGATTATTTTGATTCAAAATTCCCGGAAGCATTCGCGAATACCAGATCAAAAGCCAGAACAATAGGCGAGATCTAAGTAGAAGAAATATGCTGTAGAACGGAAACCCAAAACAGATCTGACTGAATCAAGCGAACCAACTTCATGAGCGAAATTCATTAGAGGAAGACGAAATTACTTATCAGAATTGCAGAGTGAGAACATCACCATCCACCCGCAACACAAATGTCAAAACCGAACGATTTAACGCATACCTAATAGAAATGATGTCTAATTATGTAAGCAGACACCCAAAGGATTGGGATGATATTAAATCTATGCCTTTATGGCATATGAAGTCAATACACTCAGCACAAAAATGAGTCCATTACAAACTAATGTATGGCATTAGAGCACATGGGGACGATGACTTAGAATATCAACCACCAATATCACAGTATATGGAATATTTGATTATTATGTAACGGATTCAAGAGCGAATGCAAGAGATCTGGAAAACAGCAGGTATGAATATTAGATTTAACCAAGAAAGCTATAAAGAATTGCACGATAAAAAGAGAGACGTGCGTGAGCATAACTTTCAGGTTGGAGATTGGGTAATAATCGCAACGCCAGAAATTATCCCAGGAGTAGCCAGAAAATTACAAAGATGTGGTAAAGGACATTATGAGATAATGTATTAAACGAGAACAATGCTCGAGTTAATTGGTCAACAACCACTCACTAGACCTATCACGTAACGTGAGCAGATGCAAAAGCAATGCCAGAACAATAACAGAGAACCAGAAATCGAGTTACAAAACTAGATCACAAAACTCAACAACTGAAGTATAACGACTAACGATGAGTCGAAAAATAGAAGCGACAGCAAATAATACCGTGGGAACCTAAACCGGAGAATCCCAAAATAACCTGAAGCAACTAGGATAATGTAGACAAGATGGATATAATAGTAAAAGCCATCAGAGAAATTATGCGAATGGGAATCGAAGGAAAAGGATGGATGGAGATAGGTAAACAAGCAGGAAAAATCGCTATGGATTATGCTAAAGAGCTAGAAGTCCACCAAAATGGGATGTATCCAAAGAGAATATACCCATTAATCTTCACTATGGCAGATGAGAAGGGAACGTACCTCTACCATATCGCAGTACAACACAGAAATACTACAAGGATAATAGACATATCACTTATGCAAGAAATGCGACACGCTCAAATATACCCAACGGAAGAGGGACAACACCATTAATGCTCGCATGAGCAGATTCTTCTACAACAGTTCTGAAGGAGAACTACTAAAAACGCGATTTCTCGTTCCAAAAAAAGACAATGGAGAAATAATGTACTACACTATGCACTGAATCAACAAGCAAGCTGCAATAAAATTTAATAACAGTAACGCGACAATCAGAGAGAGAGAAAATGATGGGTTAAAACATCCAAACATTATGGGAGCTATCGATGCCAACAAAACGAAGCAACAGCCAACTGATGAAATGGACTACGAAGGATCATCACTTAAAGTATTCGATCTGAACTATATGGTAGAAACAGAAACGTTTCTTTTAAAGGAAACAATATCTGCCACTATCCTTCCCAAAAAACATAAAGCAATGTGAAATGGGAAGGACTAAAATTCACCAATCATCCAAAAAGAAGCACATACGGAATCGGGATAGAAAGTTAACAAACTATTGATGATAAATACACAGATGGCATCGAAAGCAAATAAGATTTCAAGCGAGCAAACAAGAAATAAAAGAAATGGACGATATAAAAGCAAGAATATAAAAGTATACAGGAAATAATTGAATAATAAATGTCGAGGACGACACGTTTCAAAGAGACCCGGTGAGGTAATAATGAAGAAGGGGAAGTGACAAAGCAAAAATCAAGAGGATTCAAAATGGTAGAGACGAAAAAACCCGCACAAAAAGAGAAAAAGGAATAATCTAACGAGGAAAACGTCAAGAAACGAGCAACAGCAATACACCGAGGGAAGCGAAACAAAGGGATGATGTTACTACAACAAAGGAAATCAAAACGACCGACCCTGCTACAAAAATTAATGATATTAATCACGGTCCATCAAGTTAACTGAGCCGACGCAAAACATCACAAAGGAAAATAAAATCGTTCAGAATACGAACAATAAATGAAGAAAGGAAAGGCGCAAGCAAAGGAATTATGCTTACAACTCATGAATACAAGAATAAGTTGCCAATTCGACGCAATAGGAAAACCAGGAAAGATGGGAAAACGATTCCGAAAACCCATCATTTCATGTCAAACCACAAAGATGTATGTAAGATTGCTACAGAGATAGAAACGTAAAAATCCAAGTAAAGCCAGAATAGGAAATGCAATATAAACAAGGAATAGAAACGATTGAACAAGTATGTATACAAAATAAAATTATCGATTGTTGGAAACATGAATATGAAAAGCAGGAAAGAAATGGAATGGGATAGCTAGAAGGCCAATGCGAAATAAATAATATGTGCCAAACAATGATATAATAATAATATGCAACATTAAGCCAAAACCCTGGAGAAATTTCACAACACAAAAGAAGAGCCATACAAAGTCGAGTACGAGGAAAATAAGAAATAATAATAGATGGTAGAATCAGATCCAAAGAGTGGAGAAGAGATAAAGTCGGAAAATATGGCAAAGAACCCATTACAAAGTTTGTATTATTCGAACTAAAAGAACGGACGATAAATGAAAGAATTAAATGTCAATCAAATGAAGATATCAAAACCAAAAATCCGCATCCCCCAAAAGAAAGCGTGGGGGAAAGTATATAGTACATGTTCAGGAAGGAAGAGATGATTACTGGAAATCATAACGAAGAAACTACTAGATCAACTTACGACAAAGCACCAGAAAAAAGAAACAAAAGAGAACCGTACCAACGAAGATAGAGAAAGTAAAGCAGTAATATAACATTAGAATCAAATGCGGCAAACGAGAGGAAATATTAATTGAGAACACCGGTGAAAAACCATATCACAAAAATCTGGCGTATACGAACCTAAAGAAAAACGAACCAGAAACAAAAGACAATGTGAAACAGCGAAAAATATAAAGAATCGAAGTATCGAATCCCAACAAAAAGAAAACTGGGAAAATATGTAATAAACATCCAAAAGGGAACTCATGAGCATTGGAGAACGATAACAAGGAAACCACTCAAGTCAAATGCGACAGATCAACTATAATAAACCACTTGAAGAAGAAACAACATGGAAAAAAGGAATGATCATGGACACGACAGCCACCTTTCAATTCAGAGCATTACAACTTCAGAAAGCACTCAAGAAGTACAACCAAAGAGGATAAATGGAGACAACTTAAACAAGAGAAAAACACAACTATGCAGCCTAACGAAAAGAATTCACATTATTAAATGTCTGGATAACACAGAATAGTTAAGCAGCGTGGTAATGTAGATAATATTCAACTAGCAGAACTACCAATGCAAAAAGAAGCCAGCGAAGAAAAGATTATGGCCAGCAGTGGAAAAATTCAATTACGATATCGAATTAGGACAATACGATGCAGAAAGAACCGAAGAATATGAAATCATTAGGAAACCTAGTAAGCGACTTCTGGTTAAAGAACGCCCATTATCGAAGCACAACAATGGTCCAATGAATCTGATGTATACCAGATAATGAATGAGAAATATGGGGATATACGACATTACGTATAGATCCCCGGAACGATGGTTAAAACGAAGAAAGAGACGTGTAATATAGTGTAAAAATTATGTAGTATATTGTAGTAATATGTATATCTATATGTAATATCGTACAAAATGCGTTAGAGAACAATACGCAAACAGAGAAAATCCGATGAATTAATGATGTTGTATAATCAACAATGATCCGAACTCAACGTGAATTAACAAACCAAGTGAGAATACCACCTTCACAAAGGAATAAACAACAGCAGACTGCAATGTACGATAGAGATTGGTAGACATTTAAATCAAGGAATATACCAGTCAAGGGATCGAGGCACGTGGAGACGACATGTGATATTAATGACATTAATAACAAACAATGGCGCAAACTCATGACAACAACTCACTGTAGTATTTAACGGAAAGTGTAACAAGGTCTACAACAAGATAATTAAGATAGAGGAGCAACAAAGGAACTATACTACAATTGCAGAGAATGAATGAACAATTAGCAGATCAAGTTGATGCAGTGTGACGAAATTAGAAGACTACGTAGAATCACAACACGTAGATCCAGCAAGATAGGTGGATGGATAGCATTCGATGCCAGAATTATATATTTTTTTGAAGTCACATTTATCGCTAACCGAAAATGGGAAGAGCGCACACAAAGCGAAATTGAGAGTGACCCTATCAAATGATAAGTCAGAAAGCCAAAATCCACGAAAATCCGCAGAGGAGTTACCTTATCGTAACACCATTCTTATTATACTTATATATATATATATATATATATTCTATATATATATATATATTCACCAAGAACAGGTACATTATATATTATATAAGATCAGGACAAGATTAGACGACTGTGGAAGAAGATAACAAATTAAGAGAACGCAAAATAAATGTAAGAAGTTATGCAAGCGGCATCATTTGAGAAACTCGGAGCCAAGATCAATATATATATTATAAAAGATTTAGCAAAAAGATATTGCGATTCATGTAACAGAGTAGAAACCTGCGAAATATTGTAAAGGAAATAGAGGAATATCGGAGAATGCATGGCGTGGTACCCAGAGCAATCGAGATATATACCGAATAGAAAAGAATGGGACCGATATTTTTAAAATTAATGACGCCAGATTTCGAAAACCAAATCGAAAGAGAATTATATCACTGCCAAAGTGAAGTGAAGTGAAAAAAGAGAATACCATATGAATTGCCATTTCATATTTACATACGAAAGGACGATCACTGATGATGATCTTGAAATTGGAGTTACGCAATGCCCAACGTGGGATTAATAAATATATTAACAGTAGCGAAGATCAGCGGGCAGAAACTAACAAAAAGAAATCAAAACGAAAACGCCAATAGGTGCAAAGAAAAGTCTAAACACACCAGAAGTCCCACCTTGCAGCAGATGAAGTAAATCGTCATCGACAACCAGGAGATGAAGAGATAAATGAACGACCTAATGATATCGTAGATGAAAGAAACAACCAGGAGAATACCGCGAATCAAAGATTTGTTTCATGAGAAGAAAACGGAAAGATGACTGATAACAGATGAACCAGGCGAGCTAGTATGTGGTCCAAAGACACAGTCGAAATTAATGAGAGCAGATACCGAAGAGGAATAAAAGAGAAGAAGACGCCGAAATACAACCAGGAGACGAATGGGACGATTGATAAATGAACGAGGACTACCAACATCCAAAGAACAACAGACGAACACCCAAACGAAAAGAAACAGGTAACGGCAATGAAAAGAAACCCAGAGGAACGACCAAAAATTGATAAACCAGCTCCAGAAAGGAAAGACTAAGAAACAATGCAGATGGATCAATTGACAACGAAATTAAAACAAGCTTAGCCAAGTAACGAAACGTTACAGGAAAACTGAAAGGTCAAGAAACAAGAGCAAAGTTGAATCAATAGAATTGAATAACTGATATGCTGGGATTCGAGCAAATCCAAAATAAAGAGAAATTTAAAACTCAATAATATCGAAAGCAACGAAACAGCTTTGGGCAGCAATAAAACCCAATAATAAATAAAAATCATGGACACAAAGTTACGGAACAGACAACCAAAGATCCAAGGAATTACTGTTGATAAATAAATCACTTAAACGAAACGACTGATGACCCAAACAGATATTTGTAGAATGGCCTACCTAATGTACAATACGATAGTAAGAATGATACAGAAAGCGAACTCCAAAGATACAAACCAAACGGATATGAAGTTCCGCAATAACAGACATTATCAGGAAGGTAATCAAACCTTCATCCTACTCAAGGTGATGGCAAGCCTTTATAAATTGGTAAGTAAAGATGATCAAAACCGAGATGAATCAAGCGAAGTTAAAAGAGTTGATTAACGGAATTCGAAAACAACGATTAACTGCAAGCGATCCAAAAAAAGCTAGAAAAGGGATGAAACGATAATCAACTACAATACCAATATGGATTATGTTTCGTGGAAGGAGTAGAACCGTTTGTAAGTATATGATTGTGATAATATAAAGATTGGTGATAAATACTCCACTAAAAGAAACGGAAGAGTTGCAAAGCAGCAAATCCCGGTAGATTACAGACAACAGCTACAGCAGTATCATATAACGTATATACAAGAGGTAGAACTTCATTAAAACGGAAATTAAATAATGCTCAGTGAACAAGAAAATTGAGCATTCAATTGCGGACATTCACTCCACTCAAACAATTATAGAAGCGGGAACGGAAAAACAGTAGTATCAATGAACGCGGAGCGGGGAATGTGAAGAAAGGATTCACGACAGGACGCATCTCAATAGCCGGACGAGTGAATGTAGCAGCTGGGAAGGAAAAGATAAAACTACCCGAGTATACGCTGCGGAGAATAAGCAGCGGGAGACGGAACATCAAGGAGGAGAGTATACCTATTGAATCAATTAAGTCAAAGATAGTAGTAATTTGAAAAGCTATCAGTAAAGTTGAGAAGTACCAAGGATATTTTGATCCAGATACACAACAATGGAACAACAGTAACCCTCAAGTTCTAGCAACAGCATAGATCATGTAATACGGGAATGTCAAACGATCGTATATCACGACCGATACCAAAGAACTTGTAGAACTCACCTTATTGAGAGCGCAATATTTGATGAGTCAAAGGACAAGTGCAACAGAGAACCGAGACTAAACACGCAAAGAGCGCGTTTTGGAGCGAATTTACGGCGGAGAAACCGGAAGATCGGAAAACCAACAATTACCACAACATCGGTCATGAGGCCACGCCAACAGTAGTAATATCACCGATAACCACTATCGAATGAGATTCATAAAAGGAACGAATGGTGAGAAGTGTGACGAATGGAGCTATACAAATTAATAAAGGAATATTCTTATCGGCGAACAGCCTAACCGAACGCAAGCCAAATAGACCCAGATAGTGAAACTATATCTCTATATAAAATAACAAGATGGGATTTCTTATATCACAAAGGGATTGGCATCAACAGAGAAAATATACTACGATTTAGTTAAAAATGATTTGTATCCTGAACAGAGAAATATTAAAACAAAGTTAGCAATGCAGAATCACGAATCCAGATAAACGCAATTCCACTATCTAATCCACTCCAAGAAGGATTATTTTGGGAGAAATCGTTGGAGAAGTTATATGTACACTGTACAATCGAAAAGACAATTGCAAATTGCCAGAGAAATTCCAACAATTCCAAGAGATAAATGTATAAATGACATTAGAAATAATGCATAAAAGAAAAAATCAATTCGCCCAGCCACTAACAAGGATGATAAACCGAGAAATTTGTACCCCAATATGTTCAGTTGTAGTAATGTATAGTGGACCATTATCGAAATAAGAGATGGAAGTTGTTACAATTTCCAACTCGAGTAATAGTAGCACTCACCAAAAATATTTGGACTGGACAGACATTGGCCAACGAAGCCAGAATTCAAACCAGTTGATATATCACAGAGTGGGATAACCAGAACGAAAGATCTGGAACGAGCCAGAGAACATTTATTATTCCAGCACAAAGCAAGCAATCATTATCCAACATTGTAACTAATAACGGGAGGTAACAACTATGGAGAAAACCCACTACGAATTGTTACTAGTCAACCAGATCATTTTTCAAACATGCTACAGCAAATATGATTGAAAGCCCATGTGGGAAGGATTCCTTAAATCTTCGGACAAATGATGGCAGGCATTTTTAGAATAATTCCTCATTATTCAATCGTAAGAGTAATCCATAACATCAAAGTTAGCATGTTTCGAATATACAAAAGAGAAAAGGAAAATCAACTGGAAAATGGCAATTGGATTCTTACCGTTTTTAGCTAAGACAATGGTATTACATGGACACTCAAAAATATTCACCAAGAAATAAAAAGAACTAGTAGGAATTCCTAACTAAAAATGAACGTACTGATGAAGAAGTCGACGAAATTCAAAAGGCATAATGAGACTAAAGCCGAGAAAACGCATAAATTGAAGCGACAGAAAAACGAGTAACTGGAAACGATGGATAAATTTCAAGAATGATAGCATAATAACTAGCGACAATGATGAAAATCAAGGAGGAACGCAGATGCTAAACTCAAGAGCAACTCAAACAATGGGAATCGAAGAACAAGCATAGTGGGACATTATATCATCCACCACAGTATACGAATGTCTAAAGAAAGCAGCATCATCAGTAAGAGAGAAACATGCCAGTAGAAAGACACGTAATCGCAATACCAAGATCAACAACATTAGCGAAAATTATCCAGTACCATACAACCATTGGGCAGACTTAGTGCCAAGAACCAGCCCAAAGATCAAGAGTGTGGAATCAGGATTCCAGAAACTCGAACCTATAGCTATTTAACAAACATTAGCTGGACCAACACTACGTACCCCATAGAAAATAAATGGGTAGAAATAAAAGCAATGATTGATACCAGAAGCACAACATTCTCAAGCAATAAAAAATGGGATTAAAATACCCTGAAAGATGGTGGCCATGTATAGGACCAGAAGCTAACATGGATGTGATAACTTGCAGCAAGGAATCATAGCGGTCATTGGAAAAAATCTGGCGGTAATCGAATATAAAACAGTAAAATCAATACGTATTTAGCAGTTTATCAGAGATTGAGCGCAAGATTGTATAATTGGAACAGATCTCATGCCAGAATTATTATAAAGAGAATAATAAATAGATCTAAGGATCAATGGAGCTGAGAGATAAAACCCGACGAATGATGTATGGCTGAAATCAAAGAGGTGAGAATGGCCTCAGAGAAAATAGTAGTTCAGGCGCACGACAAATGATTTGCTATGTGAAGTAAATGAGGAAACTAGAGGAGAAATGCGATTTTTGAACCTAATCACAAATTTGAGAAAAAGAAAGAACTGCCATTAGCCAGAGAGATATGTACGTAAACGATAACAGTGAAATCCCAATCAAACATTACAATTTGAACGAGGAGATAAAGTTATCTATGAAAACGAAAGATTGGGAAAATTAACACCGATGATGATATCGAACTTCAACAGCAAAAATGAAGGAACTGAGGAGAAATTATGGACTTATCGACAAGTCAGCTACTAACGAAACGGAAAAGAACAACTTACAAAACTGCTAAATGGAATTTTAAAGGATATAATTTGCAAGCATCTGAACTTAGATCTCCGTAACAAGCGATTGAAGGGCCAACAACACGATAACCACTAACAGACGATACTCCAATAACACTACGGCCATAATCGATTGGCAGAAGCTCAAAAATTCTGTAGCAGAAAAAGAAGTTCAAAAGATGTTTAGACGCAGAGTAATCGAACCAAGTTGCTCGCCTGGCAATTCCAGTGGTCATGGTAAAAGAAAGACGGAAACACAACGGGTTCTGTATAGACTATCGACGACTCAATGCGGTAACGCAAAACGGGATACATACCCGCATACCAATATAAACGAAGATGTTACACAAATGTTACACGAGCAAGCTTTATTTTACATCGCTAGACTTAAAAAGTGTTATTGCAATAAAAGTCAAACAGAAGAGGTACAGAGAGAAAACTGCCTTACAATTGGAAAAGATCTATATCAATTCAAGAAAATGCTTTCGGACTAACTAACGACGGCAGCTTCATTCCAGAGATTGTATGAATTTTGTAACTCACGGCATTAAAAAATGTATGGTATATTATTAGATTGATTTGGTTAAATTAATTCCTAGCACCTTCGAAAGGCAACATTTAAAAGATATCCGTGATGTATTCGTTCGACTGAGAAAATGGAAGTTAAAATTGAAACCCTCCAAATGCGGATTGGGCAAAGGAAAAAGTTACTTCTAGAGACATATTGTACAGCAAAAGGGCAAAGGAAGCCAGATCCAAGACATCGCAAAGATAAAGAATTGCCCTGCAAGACCCCAAGACGTCACACAAGTGCCATAGAATTCTTAGCTTATGTGGATCATTACCCGACGCTCGAAAAGTTCATTAGAATTATGCAAGCCATCCGACGAAACCAATACAAAGAAATTAACCAAAAAGATGACCCCGTTTAATGGGAGAGGAGGAACAACACAACAGCCTTTGAAACACTCAGAGATAACTGGATATCAGCACCAATACTCGTACACCAGATTATTAAGAAATCCGTTTTTGTTAGACAAGACCGCAGTGGAATATGCATCTGGAGCAGTCCTAGGACAGAGTGGTAATATAGACGAGAAAAAGAGAACGAGTATTGGGATATTATAGTCGAACTTCACAGAAACATGAAAAAGATTACTCTGTGACCTGAAAGAGAGGCATTAGCATAATCCAAGCTATTAAACATTTCAAATATTTATTATGGGGTCAGAGATATAAATCACGACTGATCATTCAACCCATTGGTATGGCTAGCCAACACAAAGAAGCCCTCTAGCAGATTAATGAGATTGTCAATGCAGTTGCAAGAATACTCACCGTAATATAAAGTTTCAAATCAGGAAAAGAGAGCGAACGCCAACCGGCGAATTGCAGTCAAGCATTCGGTATTTGAGGAACTAATGGTCGGATTGTAAGACGAATATGCATGATCATCGTGGAAGATATCGATTTACAAACTGAAAAATGAGCAGAAAGAAGACGAGGAGTTTTAAAAGCAATAATCAAATTCATGGGGAAACTAATGATATGAAAATCTTCACACAACAGTAAAATTAAAAGAGCATATGGGAAAACACAGACATTGACGATATACCATAGAGAAGGGATGGTATATTATAATGGATTGGTGAAGAAACGACTCATGTGTTTACCAGAAAAGTAGACGAAAAGAGTATTGATGCAATACCACGATGGAAAAACTTGAGGACACATGTCAGCAAAAAAGACGGAAGCAAGATTGCGTCAAAAATATTATTGGCCAAAATATTGGAAGAAGAGCAGTAAAACAGTAATAAGGAATGGATCAAGAATTTGTTCTGTATGAGTGCGTAACCAAGAAAAAGAGCACAGAAAGTAAATTGAAGGACCATTAAAGCCATCCAATTCCAACACAGAACCCATGACAATGATTGCAATGGAGCGTAGTATGGTGGTAATCATACCATTATCACACGCTCAGAACCAATGACGGAAATAATCTATATAATTCAGTGTGAGGATATCTATCAAAATTCCCGGAAGCATTCGCAATACCAGATCAAAAAGCCAGAAACAATATCGAGAATCCTAGTAAGAAAGAAATATGCTGTGAGACGCACATCACCCAAACAGATCCTGACTGATCAGGGCCAACTTCATGAGCGAAATCATAGAGGAAGTAACGAATTACTTAGAATTGGCGAGTTGAGAACATCACCTACCACCCAGAACAAATGGTCAAACCGAACGATTAACGCATTACTAATAAATGATGTCTAATATGGTAAATAGATACATTACACCAAAAAAGGATTGGGATAGATATATAAATCCTAATGCAATTATGGCAATATAGAATGTCAATACACTCAGCAAACAAAATGAGTCCATTCAAATAATGTATGCAGAGAATGCAACATGACGCGAATAGACTTAGAATATCAACCACCATATCACAGTATATGGAAAATTGAATGATTAATGTACGGGATTCAAGAGCGAATGCAGAGAATCTGGAAAACAGCAGTATGAAATATTAGATTTAACCAAAGAAAGCTATAAAGAATTGCACGATAAAAAATGAGAGACGTGGCCGTGAGCATAACTTTCAGGTTGGAGATTGGGTAATAATCGCAAACGCCAGGGAAATTATCCCAGGAAGTAGCCAGAAAATTACAAAGATGTGGTAAAGGAACATTATGAGATAATGTATGTAAACGAGAACAATGCTCATTAAATTGGTCAACAACCCACTCCACTAGACCTATCTAACGTAAACGTGAGCAGATGCAAAGCAAATGCCAAGAACAATAAAGAGGTTATAACAAATGCTAACAGTCTGCAGTATATATAGGACATAAACTCAGACTCACACATATCACAAACGTGACGTGACGTATAAAAATAGAGTACGTATATTACGTATGAGGCCATGAACTCGAATAAAGTAGTAACGTAGTGACAGCGCAAATAATACCGTAGAGGAACCTAAAACCGGATGAATCCAAAATAACCCTGAACGCAACTCAAGATAATGTAGACAAAGATGGATAGAATATGTATAAATAGCCATAGTAAGAAATTTATTGCCCCACGAATAGTCAGAAAGTGAGATAGGATGATGAATGAATAGTAAAATCCAGAATCAAGAAGAAAAAAAGATTGGGTTAATGGAAAAATCGCTATGGATAGCTAAAACGAGCTAAGTAAAGCCCCACAACAGTAATAATATGTGATCGCATATTAAAGAGAAATAATTATTCTCATCACCTAAATATAAATTCTTCCATGGCGAAGTGCTAGAGAGGGCAGAAGTAACCATCTACATATCGCAGTAGCAACA
The DNA here is from genome assembly GCA_022537955.1 of Schmidtea mediterranea. Classification (NCBI taxonomy): domain Eukaryota; kingdom Metazoa; phylum Platyhelminthes; order Tricladida; family Dugesiidae; genus Schmidtea; species Schmidtea mediterranea. The sequence goes on from CM039681.1 coordinate 14,593,428, forward strand.
CAGAAAGTATTATCATCCAAAGGATAATAGATATAAGCCAACTGATTGCAAAAATGCGGACACGCCTCAAATTTTATACCCAACGAAGAGGCGACACAAAGCCTATTAAAATAGTTCGAGCAAAGTTATGCAGCAGATTCTTCTACATATACAGTTCCTGAGAGAACTACTAAAAACAGGAATCCATCGTCAAAAAGAAAAAGACAATGGAGAAATAATGTACTACACATGGCACGAAATCGAGACAAGCAAGTGGCAATAAAAATTTATAACCAGTAACGCGACAATCAGAGAGAGAGAAATGATGGGTAAAACTAATCCAAACATTATGCGGAAGCTATCGATGCCAAAACCAAAGACGAAGCAACAGCCAATCTGATGAAAATGGACCTAACGAAGGATCATCACTTAAAGTAATTCGATCTGAACTATATGGTAAGAAACAGAAAACGTTCTTTTAAGGAACAATATATGCGCCACTATCCATTACCAAAAACAATAAAAGCAATGTTGAAATGGGAGGACTAAAATTCACCATCATCCAAAGAAAGCAATCGAATCGGAGATAGAAAAGGAACAACTATTGATGATAATACCAGATGGCACTCGAAAGCAAATAAGATTTCAAGCGAGCAAACAAGAAATAAAAGAAATGGACGATATAAAAGCAGATAATAAAAGTATACGAAGGAATAATTGAAATAATAAATGTCGAGGACGACATTTCAAAAGGAGACCCCCGGATGGAGGTAATAATTGAAGAAGGGGGGAAAGGGAAAAAAAAAAAAAGTTTTTTTTGGGAAACCAAACAATTAAAAGAAAAAGAAGCAATCCTGAAACAAGAGAAAGCGGAACTAAGAAAATGGCACTAATTTTAAAAATAGATGAGCGTTGAAACATTTAGAAACAAGAGCAAGCTTGATCAAAAATAGAAGTGATGGCAAAGAAAGTGTTATCGCAAGAAATGAAAGAGCCAGAATTAAGAGATGAACAGGAAGCATCAACGTCCACAAGGAAAAGAAAAGATATTCAACCAATAATAACAAAAAAATCGAAATCCAGAGGGATACTGCTAACAAAAATAGAAACAGAAATCAGAAAAGAAAAGCCCACGTGGAGTGAAGCTCAAATCGAGAATAGAATAAAAGAGATATGGTTCCAAACAAAAGGGCCAACAAAGATAATGAAAGAGGAGGAACAACCACAAATCAATATGCTAAGACAAATACCAGACGATCAAACAGATGAAGATGAAAGTGAAATAAGTTAGTTCTGGGTGGATGAAATATTCCAATCATCGAGGAAAATAAACCATACAAAGATGAATCAAAATCCGAATTAGAGGAAATGGAAACGAACGTGCCAAGAGGAAGAGAACGAGATATTAAAGAAATCAACGAGATTGTAGAAGAAAGTAGATCGAAACCAAATGTTCTTAAACATCCAGAGATTACAACCGTTTACAGCAGAATAATGAAACTAATTGCGAAAAGGACATCAAACAATATAATGGTACATTTACGGCATCATGAAGATATGATTAAGAAAATACCAAGAGAATCTGAAAGAATGATGACTAGAGAAGGTATCAGTTAATTATGATTTTCCAGAGATACCGAGACAAGATAATAGCCACAAGAGGCAAAGCACAACGAGTTGTATGTTGAGGTAGTTGAAAATCTGACCCAGTTATAAAAATTAAACCTTTATATTACACAAGGAAGAAAATAAAGCGAGATTATACACCTAGGCGGATTGCTCTAATATGGCCAAAGGAATAAATGTGGTAACGTTAAACAAAATGAAACCGAGGGAAACGACAGCGGAAACCTATGGCGAAAATCCACAATATTGTATACAAAGAGAAATAAAACCTGGATTAGAAAAAGAGAGACAAAGAATAATGAGACAAAACCAGATTAGAATGACGGAGCAAGCAATAGACCAGGCTAGAAAATATATTAACCGGATTTATCGCTTAACTAGACCGACTCTAATGAAAATGTTCGTAGAGAAGCTGTACGAGATCATATTATTTGAGATTCGATAACGAGAGAACAGATGAGTTGAAAGCCAAATACGGAGAACATCAAGAGATTGAGAGGAGATGAACCAATAAGTAAAAATAAAGCTACCAAATGATGAAAATAAAGGAAATTCGTGGATCCGATTGTCAAATGCACGAATTATTACCGACGATTTTTAAATCGAGAAATTATACACCGATAATCAAAAGTAGTGACGATGGCAGGTATGAGGACCCGTGCAATAATGTTATCACAAACGACAAATAGTCCGCGGAACGAACCCCGATATACGAATTAGGTATATGGAAAGACGGACAAACCCATTAATACATAGCCATGGATGAACCAGAGAGAAGAAATACAACAACAAAAAGGAACAACAGATCCAAGGATTTCCAAGAGGAAATGAAAGGAAAGATGGATCAAATACTACCATCTACCAATATGCGAGACAAGATGCGAAATTAAGCCACAAAATTGCAACCTATAGACGACTCGGAGATGCCGATCAAACACCTATGGTAAAGTTTTGTATGATGAAAAGACAAAGGAGTGGAAATGCGAAAATGGAAGAACCTTACCGAAATGGAGAAAATATTTACCAGGAGGAAGGCGCCAGAAGATGCAGCTAATGAAAACAACCTTAGACTATATGAAGATGAACCATACGAAAATCTACCAGTAGGAAATGCTAACAAATGGATGGCAACCAGACAAGAACGACGGAAATAAACGATTAAGCGACTAGCCCTATTACACATGGAAAATAGGGGATTGGGCTGAAAAAGTAAATCGGCTGAAGAAGAGAAAATCATCGTATTACAACCATCAATTCTTACAGAATCGGGGATATTCGGATGAATTGAGAAGTATACCAAACGGAGATGGGTGTAGGAAAAGGAAAATCTATCAGTGTATTTCTGTTAGCAAGAGAGATATGACGGAAGTTGAGTGGCCTTAATCGGAAATCACAATTTCAATCGCTAAAAACCCGGAAAATGGAAAAGAGCGACCAGCGGAAAAAATTGGGAGTAAGGACCAAGATCAATTGATAAAGTCAGAAGCCAAAATCCACGGAAAAAGTCGCAGGAGGAAGTACCACAATTCTTATTTGAAAAATACCGTAAACACCCAATTCGTAAAAGATTACGATTACATCACATTGAAGTAGAAACAGACGAGAAATTTAAAATACGAATTCAACAAGACAAGCGAGACCGCGAATCAGTTACTCGAAAAAACGAATACCATGGAACCAAATACTTGCCCACAGATATAGGCGACCTGTGGAGGAAGGATTTAACGATTAACGGGGAAACGCAAATGTAGAGAGTTAGCAGCGATATTGAGAACCGGAGCCAAGGGAATCAAAGACGAACTGTACAGATTTAGCAAATGGATTAATCGATTCATGTAACAGAGTGGAAAACCTGGCGGATATGTAAAGGAAAATAGAGGAATTATCGGAGCATGTATGCGTGCGTACCCAGAGCAATTTCGAGAAATTATCGAAAATGGAAACATACCGAATGGGCAGCCGAAGACGATAGAGAAGTATTAGGTTTTAAAAAATTATGACGCCAGATTTCGAACCAATCGAAAGAGAATTTTATAATCCTGCCAAAGTGAGTGAAGTGAAAAGAAATACCATATGAATTGCCATTTTCATTTACAATACGAAGGACGATGCACTAGCATGATGATCTTGAAATTGGAGTTACGCAAATGCAACTGGATAATAAATATATAACGTACAAAGATCGCTGGCAGAACTGAACAAAAGAGAAATCAAAACGAAAACGCCAATAGGGTGGCAAGAAAGTCTAACACACCAGAAGTCCCACCTGCAGCAGATGAAGTAATCTCATCACAACAGAGATTGAAGAGATACTGAACGACTTAATGGATATCGTTAGATGAAGAAACAACCGGAGGAATACCCGAATCCAAGAGATTTGTTCATGACAGAAAACGAAGATGATCTGATAACAGATGAAACCAGGCGAGCTAGTATGTGGTCAAAGACAACCAGTCGAAATTATAGAGCCAGATACGAGAGGAAAATAAAAGAAAGAGAGAAGACGCCGAACTCAACAGAGACGAATTGGGACACGATGGATAAATGGAACGAGGAGCTACCAACATCCAAGAAAACAAAGACGAACAACCCAAACGAAAGAAACAGGTACGGCAATGGAAAAGAAAACCAGGAGGACGACCAAAAATGAATAAACCAGCTCCAGAAAGGAAAAACTAAAGAACAACATTGCAGATGGATCAATTGACAACGAAATTAAACAAGCTTAGCCAAGTAACGAAACAGTTACAGGGAAAAACTGAAGGTCAAGAACAAGGAGCAAAAGTGGATCAATAGATTGAATAACTGATATGCTGGGATTAGCAAATCCAGAAATAAAGAGAATTTAAAACTCATAATATCGGAGCAGAGCGAAACAGCTTTGGGCAGCAAGAACCAATAATAAATAAATCATGGACAACAAAGTCGAACCACACCCAAAGTTCCAGAGGAATTTACTGGTTTGTGATAATAAATCACTTACGAAACGATTGATACCCAAACAGATATTTGGTAGAATGGCCTACCTAATGTACATACGATAGTAATATACAGAAGCGAACTCCAAGATACAACCCAACGGATATGAATTCGCAATAACAGACATTATCAGGAGGTAATCAAACCATTCATCCTGATCAAGGTGGATGGCAGCCTTTATAATTGGTAATAAAGATGATTCAACCGGATGATGCAAGCGAAGTTAAAAAGAGTTATTAACGGATTCGAAAACAACGTTAATGCAAGCGATCCAAAACAGCTAGAAAAGGATGATACTGATATCACTACATATACTCATATGTGATGATGTTGCGTTGAAAGTAGAAACCGTTTGTAGATATGCATTGTGATAATATAAAGATGGTGATAATACTCACTAAAAGACGGAGGTGCAAAGCAGCATCCGTTTAAATTCAGACAACAGCTACAGCAGTTCATATACGGATTCAAAGGTAGATTCATTAAACGGAATTAAGAATGCTCAGTGACAAGTGAAAATTGTAGGCATTTCATTGCGGACATCACTCACATCAAACAATTATAGAAGCCGGAACGGAACAACAGTAGATCAATAACGCGAGCGAATGTGAAGAAGGATTCACGACAGGACGCATCTCAATAGCCGGACGAGTGAATGTATCAGCTGAGGAAGGAAAAATAAAAACTACCCGAGTATACGCTGGGGGAGAATAACAGCGGGAGAGGAACATGTCAAGGAGGAGGAGTATACCCTATTGAATCAATTGTCAAAGGATAGTAGTGATGTGAAAGCTTATCAAGAAAGTTGGAGAAGTCAAGGATATTTTGATCCAGATCACAAGGCAATGAAAAAGTACCCTCAATGTCTAGCAACGATAATCATGTATACGGGATGTCAACGATCGTTATATCACGCATACCAGAACTTGTAGACTCACCTTTATTGAAGAGCGCAATTATTTGATTTAAGTGCAAGGACAAGTGCACAGAGAAACCGAGACTAACACGCAAAGAGCGCGTTGGACGAATTACGCGAGAACCGGAAGAATCGGAAAAACCAACAATTACCACAACTATCGGATCAGAGGCCACGCCAACAGTAGTAAATATCAACCGATCCACTATCGGAATGAGATTCATAAAAGGGACGAATGGGGCAGTGTGACGAAATGGTAGCTGTTACAAATTATAAAGGAATATTCTTATCGCCGAACAGCTCGAATACCGACGCAAGCGCAATAGCACCCCAAAGATGTTGAAACATATCTTATATAAATAACAAGATGATTTCTTATATCACAAAGGATTGGCATTTCAACAGAGAAAATTACTACGATTTAGGTTAAAAATGATTGTATCCTGAACAGAGAAATATTAAAAACAAAGTTAGCAATGGCAATCACGAATCCAGATACGCAATCCAACTACTTACCTCTCCAAGAAGGATATTTTGGGAGAATCGTGGAGAAGTTATTTGTACACGTACACAAATGCGAAAGACAATTGCAAAATTCCAGAGAATTCAACAATTCCAAGAGTAATGTATAAATTGAATTAGAAATAATGCTAAAGGAAAAAATTCAGATTCGCCAGGCCACTAACAAGGTATGATAAACCCAGAGAAATTTGTACCCAATATGTTCAGTTGTAGTAATGTATATGGACCATTATTCGAAATAAGAGATGGAGTTGGTTACATTTCAAACTCGCAGTAATAGTAGCACCACAAAATTATTTGGACGACAGAAATTGGCCACGAAGCAGAATTCAAACCAGTTGATATATCACAGAGTGGGATATACAAACGAAAAATTCTGAACGAGCCAGAGAACATTATTATTCCAGCACAAGGCAAGCAATTATTATCCAACATTGTAACTATAACGGGAGTGTAACAACTTATGGAGAGAAACCCAACCGAATTGTGGTACTATCACCAGATCATTTTCAAACATGCTTACAGAAATTATGATGAAAGCCATGTGGGGAAGTTCTTAATCTTCGCGACAAATGATGGCAGGAATTTAGGAATAATTCTCATTAATTCAAATCGTAAGAGTATCATACACAATGTTAGCATTATGTTTCCGATATTTACAAAAGAGAAAGAAAATTCAACTGGAAAATGGCAATTGGATTCTTACCGTTTTTTAGCTAAGACAATGGTATTACTGGACACTTCAAAAGGATATTCACCAAGATAAAAAGAACTAGTAGAATTCTAACTAAATGAACGGTTACTGTATTGAAGAAGTCGGACGAAAATCCAAAAGCCAATAATGAGACTAGAAGCCGAGGAAAAACCAGATTGAAGCGACATGAAAACGAGTAACCTGGAAACCGATGATAAATTTCAGAGTGATAGCAGTTAACAGCGCAATGATGAAATCAGGGAGGAACGCAGATGCCTAACTCAAGAGCAACTCAAAACAATGGGAAAATCGAAAGACAAGACATAGTGGACTTATCATTCCCACCACCAGTATTACGAATGTCTAAAGAAAGCAGCACATCGTAGAGGAAACATGCCAGTAAGAAAGACACGTACCAATACCAGATCAACAACATTACGAAATATTTATCCAGTACCCATACGAACCAAAATTGGGGCAGACTTAGTGCCAAGAACCAGCCAAAGATCAGAAGTTGTGGATCAGCGATCCAGAAATACGAACCTATAGCTATGTTCAAAACATTAGCTGGACCAAACATAACGGTACCCATAGAAATAAATGGGAGTTAGAAATAAAAGCAATGATTGATACCAGAGCACATCTCGCAATAAAAATGCGATAAAATACCCGGAAGATTGTGGCCATGTTATTAGAAGAGCTACATGATGTTGTAACTTGCCAGCAAGGAACAGTAGCGGTCATTGGAAAAATCTGTCGATAATCGAATATAAAAATGTAAAAATCAATACGTATTTTAGCGGTATCAGGAGGATTGAGCGAGATTGTATAATTGGAACAGATTCTCATGCCAGAATTATTAAAAGAGATAATATTTAGATCTAGGATCAATGGAGCTGAGAATTAAACCGGACGAATATGTATGCTGAAATCAGAAGGTGAGATGCTCGAAAATAGTAGTGCCAGGGCGCAACAAATGATTTCTATGTGAAAGTTAATGAGGAACTAGAGGAAAATGATTTTTGAAATCCTAATCACAAATTTTGAGAAAAGAAAGAACTGCCATTAGCCAGAGAGGATGTTTACGTAAACGATAACAGTTGAAATTCCAATCAACATTACAAATTTTGACGAGGAAGATAAGTATCTATGAAACGAAAGATTGGGAAAATTAACACCGATGGATGGATATCGAACTCCAACAGCAAAAACTGAAGGACTAGGAAGAATTATGGGATATCGACATTCAGCTACTAACGAAACGGAAAAGAACAACTACAAAAACTGCTAATGGATTAAAGATATATTTGCAGCATCTGACTAGTTCTCGTACAAGCGTGTGACGCAAACACATACACTAACAGACGATACTCCAATAACACTACGGCCATATCGATTGGCAGAAGCTAAAAATTCTGTGCAGAAAAAAAAGTTCAAAAAGATGTTAGACGCAGGAGTAATCGAACCAGTTGCTCGCCATGGCAATTCCCCAGTGGTCATCCGTAAAGAAAAAAAAGACGGAACACAACGGTTTGTATAGACTTCGACGGACTCAATGCGTAACAAAAAAGGGATTACAACCCGCTTACCAGATATAAACGAGATGTTACAAATTTACACGGGAGCAGGCTTATTTTACATCGCTGATCTTAAAAAGTGGTTATTGGCAGATAAAGTCAAGAGGAGGACAGAGAGAAAACTGCCTTTACAAATTGGAAAGTCTATATCATTCCAAGAAAATGCCTTTCGGACTTAACTAACGCACCAGCTTCATTCCAGAGATGATGAATTTTTGTACTCACGCATTTAAACATGTATGGTATATAATGATGATTTGTTAATTTATGTCTAGACTTCGAGCAACATTTAAAAGATATCCCGTAATGTATTCGTTCGGGACTGAGACAATGGAAGTTTAAAATTGAAACCTCCAAATGCGATTGGGCAAAGGAAAAAAGTACTTCTTAGACATATTGTATCAGCAAAAGGCCAAAGAACCAGATCCAAGAAACATCGAAAAGATAAAGAATTTGCCCTGCCACCCAAGGACAGTCACACAAGTGCTAAGAAATTCTTAGCTTATGTGGATATTACCGAAAAGTTCATTTAAGAATATGCAACCATCGCGAAACCAAATACAAGAATTAACCAAAAGATACCCCGTTTATTATGGGAAGAGGAACAACAACGCCTTTAACACTCAGAGATAAACTGATATCAGCACCATACTCGTTACCACCCGATTTAAAGAAACCGTTTTGTTAGCAACAGACGCAAGTGGATAATGCATTCTTGGAGCAGTCCTAGGACGAAATGGGCTGACGAGAAAGAGAACGAGTTTTGGATATATTATTCGAACGTTCAAGAACATTGAAAAGAATTACTCTGTGACTGAAGAGAGGCATTAGCTAATTAATCCAAGCTATTAAACATTTCACAATATTTCTTATGGGGTCATGAAATATTAAATTCGACTAGGCTGATCATCCTTGGGTATGGCTAGGCCAACACAAGAAGCCTCTAGCAGTATGAGTATGGGCAATGCAGTGCAAGTACTCTACCCGTATATAAAGTTTCAAATCAGGCAAGCGATAACGCCAAACCGCGGATTGTGCATGGTCAAGATTTTCGTATTTTTGAGGATACTAATGGATCATGATGTAAGAGAATAAATGCATGATCATCGCACGAGGATCATAGATTTTCAAAAAACTGGTTAATGAGCAGAGGAAGGACGAGAGTTAAAAACCATAATCGAATTCATGGAAGACTAACGATATGAAAATCTTCGACAACAACAGTAAACTTAAAGAGCATTGGAAAAACACAGACACCGATTACCATAGAGAAGGATGTTATTATTAAGAATTGGTGAGAAACGAACTATGTGTTTACCAGAAAAGTAGACGAAAGAGGTATTGTGCAATACCACGATGGAAAACTTGCGAGACACATTCAGCAAAGACGGAGCAGATTGCGTCAAAAATATTATTTGGCAAATATTGGAGGACGTAAAAGGATGATCAATGAATTGTCTGATATGTGCAACCAGAAAAAGCACAGAAGTTAATTGAAGGCACCATTAAGCCAATGCAATTCCACCGAACCCATGACAATGATTGCATGGATGTAGTAGGACCATTACCAGAAACCATCGATGGAAATATCTATTATGTAGTGACGGATTATTTATCAAAATTCCCGGAAGCTTCGCAATACCAGATTTCAAAAAAGCCGAAACAATAGCGAGAATCCTAGTAGAAGAAATTGCTGTTAGATACGGAAACACCCAAACAGATCCTGACTGATCAAGGAACCAACTTCATGAAGCAAATCATAGAGGAAGTAACGAATTACTTCAGAATTTGCGAAGTTGAGAACATCACCATACCACCCGCAAACCAAATGTCAAACGAACATTTAACGTGCTATACTTAATAGAAATGATGTCTAATTATGTAATCAGACACAAAGGATGGGATTAGATATATAAATCTTGCCTTATGGCATATATGAATGTCAATATCACTCCAGCAACAAATGAGTCCATTCAAACTAATGTATGGCAGAGAATGGCAACATGACGATAGACTTAGAATATCAACCACCCAATTCACAGTATATGGGAAAATTGTGATTAATGTAAGGGATTCAAAGAGCCGAATTGCAAGAGATCTGGAAAACAGCAGGTTATGAATATTAGATTTAACCAAGAAAGCTATAAAAATTGCACGATAAAAAGAGACGTGCGTTGAGCCATAACTTTCAGGTGTGGATTGTGGTAATAATCGCAACGCCAGAAATTATTCCCAGGAGTATAGCCGAAAATTAAAAGATGGGTAAGGACATTATTGAGTAATGTATGTAAACGAGAACAATGCTCAGTTTAAATTGGTCAACAACCCACTCACTAGACCTATCTACGAATAAACTGAGCAAGATGCAAAGCTCAAATGCCAAGAACGAATAACAAGAAGAACCAGAAAATCGAGGTATACAACTAGATCACAAACTCAAACAACTGATATAAACGGACTAACGATGAGTTCGAAAATAGAAACGACAGCCAAATAATACCGTTAGAGGAACCTTAAACGGCATGAATCCAAAAATAACCCTGAACGCAACTCAAGAATAAGTAGACAAGATTGGATTAATAGTTAAAAGCCATCAGAGAAATTATGCCAGAATTGGGTTCGATAGAAAAGGATGGATGAGAATAGTAAACAAAGCAGGAAAATTCAGCTATGGTTATGCTAAGGAGCTTAGAAGTCCACCAGAAATGGATCGATATCAAAGTGAGTAATATACCCATAATCTTCACTTGGCAGATTGTAGAAGGGAACGTACCTCTACATATCGCAGTACAACACAGAAATACTCAAAGGATAATAGAACATAATCCAAACTTATGCAGAAAATGCGGACAGGCCTCAAATATACCCAACGAAGAGGGACAAACACCATTTTAATGTTCGCAGTTGCAGCAGATTTCTTCTACAACAGTTCTGAGGGAACTTACTAAAAACAGGATCATCTCAAAGAAAAAGACAATGGGAGAAAATAATGTACTACACTATGCACTGAAATTCGAGACAAGCAAGGCAATAAAACTTTATACAGTAACGCTGACAATCAGAGAGAGAGAAATTGATGGGGGGTAAACAATCCAAACATATGGAAAGCTATCGATGCCAACAAGACGAAAGCAACAGCCAAATCTGATGAAAATGGACCTACGAAGATCATCACTTAAAGTTATTTCGATCTGAAACTATATGGTAGAAACAGAAACGTTCTTTTTAAATGGGAAACAATATATGCCCACTTATCCATTCCCAAACAATAAAGCATATGTTGAAATGGGAAGGACTATTCACCAATCATCCAAAAAAGCAAATACGAATCGGATATAGAAAGGAACAAGCTATTGTGAATTACAAGATGGCTCGAAAGGCAAATTAAAAGATTCAAGCGAGCAAACAAGAAATAAAAGAAATGGACCGATTATAAAACAAGAATAATAAAAGTATACGAGGAAATAATTGAAATAAAAAATGTCGAGTAGACATTTTCAAAGGAAGACCCCGGATGGATGGTAATAATTGAAGAAGAGGAAGTGACAAAAGCAAAAATCAAGAGGATCAAAATGATAGAGACGAAAACAAACCACGACACAGAGAAAAAGAAATCATCTAACGAGAACGCAAGAAACGAGCAAACAGGCAATACAGGGAAAGGAAACAAAGGGATGATGTTACTACAACAAAGGAAAAATCAAAACGACCACCCTGCTACAAAAAATAATGATATTAATCACGTCCATCAAGTTTAACTGAAGCGACGAAAACATCACAAAGGGAAATAAAATCGTTCAGAAATACGAAACAATAATGAGAAAGGAGCGCAAGCAAAGGAATATGCTTACAACTTGACAATGAAATACAAGCATAAGTTGCCAATCGACGCCAATAGGGAAAACCAGGAAAGATGGAAATTACATCCGGAACCCCATCATCATTGTCAAACCACCAAAGATGTATGTAGAGATGCTACAGAAGATAGAAACGTAAAAATCCAAGTAAAGCCAGGAATAGGCAAATTGCGAATAATAAACAAAGGAATAGAAACGATTGAACAAGTATGTATACAAAATAAAATTATCGATTGTTGGAAAATGAATATGAAAGCAGGAAAGAAATGTGAATGGGATAGCCTAGAAGGCAATGCAGAATAAATAATATGTGCCAACAATGATATAATAATAATATGCACATTAGCCAAAACCCTGGGAGAAAAATTCACAACACCAAAAGAAGAGCCATACAAACGTCGAGTACGAGAAAATAAAGAAATAATAATAGAAGTAGAATCAGATCCAAAGAGTGGAGAAGAGATAATAGTCGAAAATATGGGCAAAGAACCCATTACAAAAGTTTGTATATTCGAAACTAAAAAGAACGGAACGATAAATGAAAGAATTAAATGTCAATCAAATGAAGATATCAAAAACCAAAAATACCGCATCCCAACCAAAAGAAAGCGTGGGAAGTATATAGTACATGTTCAGAAAGGAAGAGATGATTACTGGAAATCAATAACAAGAAAACTACTAGAATCAACTACGACAAAGCACCCAGAAAAAGAAACAAAAGAGGAACCGTACCAACGACAGATCAGAGAAAGTAAAGCAGTAATAATAAACATAGAATCAAATGCGGCAAACGAAGAGGAAATATTAATTGAGAACACCGGTGAAAAACCTATCACAAAAATCTGCGTATACGAACCTAAAAGAAACGAACCAGTAAACAAAAGAATCCAATGTGAAACAAGCAAAAATATAAAGAATCAGAAGTATCGAATCCCAACAAAAAGAAAACTGGGAAAATATGTAATAAACATCCAAAAGGGAACTCATGAGCATTGGAGAACGATAACAAGGAAACCACTCAAGTCAAATGCGACAGATCAACCTATAATAAAACCACTTGAAGGAAGAAACGAAACATGGAAAAAAGGAATGATCATGGACGACAGCCACCTTTCAATTCACGAAGCATTACAACTTCAGAAAGCACTCAAGAATGTACAACCAAAAAGAAGGAATAATGGAGACAACTAAAGCAAGAGAAAACACAACTATGCAGCCTAACGAAAAGAATTACATTATTAAAATGATCTGGATAACAACAGCAATAGTAAGCAGCGTGGTAATGCTGATAATAATTCAACTAGCAAGAACTACCAAATGCAAAAAGAAGCCAGCGAAGAAAAGATTATGGCCAGCGGTGGAAAAATTCAATTACGATATCGAATTAGGACAATATGATGCAGAAAGAACCGAAGAATATGAAATCATAGGAAACTCTAGTACAAGCGGACTCTGGTTAAAAGAACCGCCCATTATCGAAGCACAACAATGGTCCAATGAATCTGATGTATACCAGATAATGAATGAGAAATATGGGGATATACGGACATTACGTATAGAGTCCCCCGGAGACGATGGTGTAAAACGAGAAAGAGACGTTGTATATAGTGTAAAATATTATGTAGTATATTAGTAGTAATATGTATATCTATATGTAAATATCGTACAAAATGCGTTAGAGACAATACGCAAACAGAGAGAATGCCGATGAATTAATGATGTGTTATAATCAACAGATGGATCCGAACAACGTGAATTAACAAAACCAAGTGAGAATACCACCGTTCACAGAAGGAATACAACAACCAGCAGCTGCCAATGTACCGATAGAGATTGTAGAATTAAATCAAGGAATATACCAAGATCAAGGGATCGAGGCAACGTGGAGACGACAATGTGAATTAATGACATTAATAACAAACAATGCGCAAACTCAGTGGACAAACACTCACCTAGTATTAACGGAAAGTGTGAACAGAGGTCTACAACAAGCTATAAGACTAGAGGAGCAACAAAGAACTATACTACAATTGCAGAGAATGAATGAACAATTAGCAGATCAAGTTAGATGGCAAGCTGACGAAATTAGAAGACTACGTAGTAATCAACAACACGTAGATCCAGCAAGTTGGGTGGAATGGATAGCATCGATGCCAGAATTCACCCCAGAACCGGATTCAACAGTAGAGTAAAAATAAAGCGTACCTTTTAAATATGTAAAAATAACACGACAGAAAACAAAGCAACGTCAAGTAATTGAAAATTTTTGTAGAGATGCAGACAATCATCAATACATAAGATCGGAAGTAGAGAAGCCAGACAGGACGTTGTAAAGAGAGAAAGAAAGTGTAAAAATGTAAATAAAATAACAAAAATCAAATAAAAATCAAAAAATTACAAATAATCAAAAATCAGAAAAACAAAAAATTCAAAAATAATGACGATATTTAGATGACAAGCGGAATCAACGAAGAGATAATAGTACAGATGAGAGAAGGACCAGATTCGATATGGACGAGACTACGGAAAAAACCAGAGGAGGAAGAGAAAGTTGATACACTAGCAGCAGCAATTATATACTATAAAGACTATGACGGAATAAGACGGCCAACGCGAATCATAAAAGCGATATACTCACAAATGAGAGTGAGAGACGAGGAGCTGAGAAAAGAGGAACAGAGATATTTAACGTTCAAAGATAATAAAGTGTTTACCGACCGGCAAAGCAAAGAAATGGCTGCAGAAGGATTTTATTTTACGGGAACGCCCGAACTACCAGATGAAGTTACCTGTATTTATTGTAAAGGAAAACTCGCAAAATGGGAGAAGGGAGAGACAGCAAAACGAGAACACCTGAGGAAATTTTCAACCTGCCCATTTAGAATTAATATCGATGTAAGAAACCAAGCGATGAACAGATCAGAAGGACTTCGACAATCGGAATTAGACAAAGATGAAAAGGGAGGCGAGAAAAAGATAACGATAATAAAGAATTTCGAAGATCCAGCAGAACTAATATGGGAAAAAGAGTCTATAAATAGAACATTCGAAGAGAGAATTAAAACTTTCAAAGGAAACCCAAGAGCAGCAGAATTTGCGAGTCAAGGGTATTGTCAAACAGCCAGAGGAATAATGTGCGAAGGATGTAAAAATCAACAGCCAATACCAGATCAGAATGTCAAAAAGCTAAAACATAAAGGAAAATGTATGTATAAACAAGAAAAAGAGTCAAAGAATATCGAAGTAATAAGTACAAATCAGCAAATAGAAGATATCTTAGATCGACCAAAAACGAGAACCATAATGTTATTATCAGGAGTAGATACTCAAAAGATGAGGAAAATAATCCAGGAAAGATTAGCTAATAATTTAGAATGGTATGACTCAACACAAGCAATAATCCGAACAATCAAGCGATATCAAGAAAAACCTAAGGAAAATCGTGACAAATCGATGATAAAAGAAGCTATTTTGGAGCAGTATCAATGTGTGACATGTTGGCAGAAACATGTCGAAATAATTTATATTCCTTGTGGACATATGGTCACATGTGAAGCATGTGGGTTAAAAGTCGATATATGTCCAGTATGTAGAAAGCCGATCAACGGGCGGATCAAAGGATTCCGTTTCGCTGATCAGTAATTAAAAATGGAAGCAATATGTAAAAAGTGTAAATAAAGATAAACGTAAAAACAAAAAATTATAAAAACTCAAAAACCACAAAAATACGAGATGATGTAAATTATGATAAAATTTTGAGATGATTGAAAAGAGAGAATAATCGATTATTAATATTTAGAAAACAATTATGAATCTAAACGAGACAAAAGAAGTTGTAAAAGAAGCTGAAGAGTCAAAACCAGCAATCAAAGATCAATCAGAATCAATAAAAGTAACAAGTGAAGAAGTAGAATTGTGGAGACAAAGAACGTTGCAATTAAAAGAAATGCTATTAATCGTAGAAGAAGAATTAGTACAAGAGACTCTAAAAACGAAAATGATGAAAGAAAAGTGGGAAAAACAACTAGAACAAAAAATAATTTACCCGGAAGGAAAAGAGAAAACGTACCAAGAGCGAGAAGAGGAAATGATGAAGGAATTTATGCAGAACCAAACCAGAATCAAAAACCAAAGGAAAGAGATACAAACCCTAGAGCAAGAGAAGCAGGATCAACAAAGTGAAATCGAAAGATTGCGAGAAGTGATAAAAGATAAAGAAGCAGAAATACGAGAGGAAGGAGAGGAAACGATAAAGATTATACAACAAATGCAGGAGGAAATTGGGCAAATTAGCACACAATACCGAATAGAGAAAACAAAGAGAACCCATATGGAACAAGCCAAAGAATGGGCAAAACGGCAAGCACTTCACTGGAAAACTAAATGGTACGGAGAGAAGGAGCGTACAAGGAATGACTGGGAAGCGCGCGCTAGACATTATATTCAGCAAATAGCCGAAGAAGAAGACCGAACAAGAGCTTATAAAACCAAATGGGAAAAGGCGAAAAAGGAAGTCAACAAACTGAGAAACCAAGGGCCAAAACCATCAAAGAAAATTAGAGAGCCCAGAGACGATAGACAGGAAAGAATAGCGATCCAAACAACGGCGGAAGCGAGAAAGTGGAAAGACAAGTATAGATTGTCGAAAATCGAGAATGCGATACAATGGGAACATATACAAAAACAAGATCACGAAATAGTATGGCAACAAACGAGAATGAAGGAGATGCTAATAGAACAAGAAAAGACTCTTAAACAGAGACAAATACAACAAATAAAAACGGAAGACAAAGAAAAGTGGATCAAATCAGAAGCAAGAAGATGGAAGAACCAGTACCAAGAAGCCAAGAAAGAGATAAGACTGTTACCTAAAAAGATATTGAATATGGAAGATTGGGAACTATGGGAACAAGTCGAAGTGCAGAAAGAAACAATTGAGGAACTGAACGAAGAAATCCAAACAATGGAATACCATGAACGAGCCAGACAAAACACAATAAGAAGGCTCAGGAAAACCGACAAGGACCTCAGAAAATGGATCGATCAGTTAAATCAGAAAATATCGGAAACCCTACACGAACAAACGGATGAAAGACGGCAAAACCAACAATTAAACGAGAGGATAACAGAACTCCAACAGGAGGTGAACGGACACCGAGGAGTTGCAGTATTTAAAGAAATCCAGCTGAGACATCAACACGAAGTCAACGAGCAGTTGAAAGAACAAGTTGAAGCAGAGATAAAAGCAATAAAGCAGGGATATGAGGAAAATGAACAGAATCTGAGAAAAGAAATTGAAAAGTTAAAAGCGTTAGAAAACACGCATCGTTTAGAAATGCAAGTAGAGGAATTAACTGAAAACGCAGACTATCTTGCCTATCTCTTAGACGAAGAGATACAAATATCAAACGCTTTACGTGAAGAGGTAAATACCTTGCAAAACCGACCACCAATCCTGCTCATACCGTTATACCCGACAGAATTACCAAACCAAGTACCCGCCGAACCCGATGAAGGATTCGGGGAGACGGACGAAACGATAGTGTAAATTCAAAGAGAAAATTGTAAAAAGTGTAAAAAGACAAGAAAAATAATAAAAATGATAAAAACAAAAATTGTAATCGATGTATATTTAGTATGAATCCAAATGAAATAGAAATCCGAATGAATCTAGAAGACGGAGAATACGTACCAAGCCCAATTCAATTAGTAGAACCAATGAGATATTACAGTAAAAGATGGAGAGCAGAAAGAAAAGAATGGCAAGAGTTAGTGGAGGAACAAGATTCAGAAATCGCCCGGATAAATCAACAACTAATACAGTCAAAACAACTAGTCAATATGATAAAACGAAAACTAACCTCCAGCATGGGAGAGAACAGAAATCAAAAGAGAGAAAATGAACGATTGAGACGAGAATTAGCCGAAATAAAGACTCGTGTAATCCTGGAAGATTATTGGAAAACCGAAGCAGAACGAATGAGAAACAGCAGAAAAAGCGAACAGAGATATGTAATACAACTAGAAGACAGTTGTAAAGAAGCCAGAGAGATAAAAGAAAGTCATCAACAAACTCAGGACGAAATTAAAACATTAACAGAACAGCTCCAGGAAGCGATACGAAAGCTGGAAAAGCAAACAGCTAAACGAATAAATTATAAACGTCAACTTAAAAGAAAGCAAGCGAAAGAAAGAAATCTCCAAATGAAAATCTACAATCAACAGAGGGTAATCAAAGAAAACAAAGAACGATTAAAAGAACTCCCGAAAATAACCGAGCGATTAATAAAAGCCCAAGTCCTGATAATGAGATTTTCAGAAAACCAAACTAAAGAGGAGTGCGAGAGACACCCAACCCCAGAAAAAGAGAAAGAGTAAAAAGGGCTAAACTCCACTGTAAATAAACGAAATAACCTTGTAAATAAATATAAAATTAATTACGTATCAAAAATAGAAGTTATGAACCCAAATCTGTGGATAATGATAATGATAATAATGAGAGAGTGTGACACTGAAAACCCGTTGGAAAAATGCGAGAAATCCCAACCCTTCAGAAAAGAAGACAGCACCTGTGCCGATTTCAAAGAAATTTGCAGAAACCCCAATAATGAGGAATGTCAGCAGATAAACCTCCAATGTATGCAATGCCCCACAAAAGAAAACAAGGACGAACTGAAACAGAATATCGAGAGAACCCAAGCAATGGTACAAACCCTACTGAAAAATAATGAAGAGATAGCCAATATAAAAAATGAAAACCGAGAGATAAAGAAAACCCTAGAAACCCTCATCAGACAAATCCAAAGAAAAGCCAAAGCAAACCCCAATAATAAACCAATCCAAGAGATCGCCCTATCAATCAAAAAGCAACAAGGAAAACAAATTAAAAATGAACCCAGTACAATAAGTCTATCAATCGAACTTATACTACCGATTAGTATAACCTCTAACATGATACTCCTAATATGCTGTCTCATCCTCGGCCTAACAAAAAACAAGCAAAGGCAAAATACCCCAATTCAGAAACTCAGAAGAATGTTCAACCCAATCCAAAATACCAATCAAGTTAGCAAAAATTCAAGACTCTCGCAGATTTCCATCAATCACCCTTCAAGATCAACCCAGCTCGAAAGCGAAACCCAAGCCGTCAGCGATTCATTCGAAAACAAATATAACTGAGTTACAGTAACTGATATTGATTTGAACTGATCTTATAAAACTTGCATTGATATTAAAACTGAACTATCCAATTTTGATTATGTATTGTAGCCGGACCTTAAGTCCATCTTTGCCTTGATGATTTAACCTTACCGTAGAAATTTTTTTTTTATGAATGTGAATATTGAAAATGGAAATGTATGTATCATTTTGAAATCAATTGAAATTGCGGGTCGCAATTTTACGGACCCCCGAGTGTTTTATGTTGGGCCAGAACGTAAACGGCCTTGGAAAATGTTTAAATGGATCAGAAACACACACGCAAATACAACATGCAATTTAAATAAACCTATTGAAACACCAATTAAACCATATAAAATCTGAGAAATAAAAGAATTAAATATAAAATAATAAACATAAAAATAAATTAAAATATTAACAAAATGCACCAAGATTCGCACGATACCTATACAAATATAACAAGAAAACACAACAAATTCGACGAAATTGAAAAAATCAATTAAAGTTCATTAAAATGAAATTTAAATCGAAAATTTTGAATTAGTAATAATTCAATAAAAATTCGAAATAAAAAAATTATAAAAATAAATCGAAAAATAATAAAAATAAATAATAGAATTTGCTAGAAAAGAACAAGGTCGAATTTTGTTTTACTGCATCAAATTTCACACGTCATCCAAATAGGTATATATACTGATCCATTTTCACATTTAACTTAACCATTTTTGAAAACTAACCATTTTTCAAAGTGATTAAAACCATTTTTAGAAACCATTTTTCAAACCATTTGAAATCATTTCCGATTTTAGGTGAGAAATATTTATGTTGGAGCCCTCTTTCCACGCCACGCTCATAGCATCTCTGTAGAGCTCTGCTTGACGGCGACGTGGGGAGAGAGGCATTTATGCTTTCTGTTATGATATTTTATGCTATTGTATGAAAACTTTTGGAATGGTTATGAAGGGTAATTCTGTTATTTTGTCCTAACTAATAAATATTATTAATATGTATAAATTGTTTGATATATATTTCTTTTTAAAACTAAATTAAAATGTCGAAATTTTTCCGGCCCACAGCCGACACACAACGCAAGTAAATAAAATCCACATAGTACAGAGGCATGTAAGTGCGTGGAAAATCGCCAATGATATGTACCCGTGAAGACTCAGCGTGCGCAACGCAGCGGTCGTAACGTCAATATTATCCCTATAGCTGAAGCGAGAGATAAGGAAGAAGTCTCTGGCTGCTTCCTCGTTTCTCAATTCTGTAAAATCGACCTAAAATTATGTTACATACGGCTTAAAAATTATCACACCGAGTAGTCCAGTGGGCACTCAATAAATATAATATGAACACAATATGCGTTTAAGGCCTATTAAAGGGAAAGGGTACTTGGGTTAAATTAACTGAAATCGTTGTTATAACTATTTTGGATTAACATTTTGAAATAAATAAAATTTATTGGGAATCATTGAATTCGATTAAATTGAGATTATTGATAAAATTTAAAGCAACCATTGATTGTAAAAGTAAAGTGTTTTATGGCTAAAAATTAAAGTAAATACGGGGTAAAGATAATTTAATGATCGTAGATTATTGATT
Organism: Schmidtea mediterranea; assembly: GCA_022537955.1. Classification (NCBI taxonomy): domain Eukaryota; kingdom Metazoa; phylum Platyhelminthes; order Tricladida; family Dugesiidae; genus Schmidtea; species Schmidtea mediterranea. Next base: position 14,614,359 of record CM039681.1, read on the forward strand.
AAAATTAGGGTAACGACAAATAATTCCATCAATTAAATTATTATAATTCATTTCAATAAAAGTAATCTGATCTTTGAGTAAGAACGAGTAATGTATTGATCTAATCAACCCACGATAGAAATGAAAGTAATTAAGAATCGAATTCATTGATTTCAAATAAAGAAACGTATCAATTAAAGGTAAAACGATTTTCGAATAACAGTATGAAATCCCTTAATTAAAATTGTTGGTTAAAAATCAATGTTCCCCCACATAATCCACCGTTAATTCATTGTGATAAAATTGAAGAAGTGATTGAGCAAATCAAGTATTTAGATTAAATTATTGATTAAAAATAAAACGAATACAAATAAATATATCGTTTATTAAATTGAAACAATTTATTGATAACAGTAAAAATGATCAAATTAGTGCAAATAACTATTGAGAAAAAACCCAAATAATCTAGTTTTGGTAAAGTAAAATATTGAATAAGGATAAACAAAATAAGTTCCTTAATGAACTATGATTAGTGGATTAAAGTAATTCATAGATTAAGATTAGAGATGAATTGAATAACCGGAAAAATGTAAATTAGAGTAAAACTGAATTCACGGATTTAAAACCATTAGCATTAAAATAACTTTGTGGGCTAAAGTAATAGTTGATCCAAATAGCCTTAGGGAAGACTATTAGAAATCGGAATAACAGATGTCGATATTAATTACTGATCATATAATCTCTTAACTAGAATTAGAATAATTCATAAATCTATAAAATAGGTTTCTTCAATTATCGTAAATTCAGGATTTATAGCAAATTGATTAGCGGTAAAGCGAATGAATATTTACGTAAATTAAATTAATATAATTGAAAAAACCAAAGTTTAAGATAAGCGAAAATTTGTATTAATATCACATTATTGAACAAATGAAGTTCCACATAGCGAAGTTATTCCAACAAAAGGGTATCGCATCTATTTAGAAACCTCGGTAAGCGTAGAAGTTTCCTAAAACTTATCAGTAAAGTGCATTTAAACGAGTCAACGAAATAACTTACCGGAAATGGAGATAATCGAGTGTAGGCGAACATTTGACCAGTAATTCTGAAAATATGACACGAATAATACAACCACCGGATGTAAACAATGTAATTCACCTTTAGTCAACCGCTTAAGTGGTAACGGTAAAATCCGCCGGAAATCGTCCGCCCACCAGGATACGCCTACACGCGACTAAGTTATCTCGGATCAACATCCGGCCTAAATCTTAATGTTCGAACGACTGTAATTAAAGTTGGTAAACAAACTGTAAGTCAATGTACAAATTCCCTTAAGTCAATGTACGAGTATCCGCCTACATGAAAAACTTTTATGTTAATACGCATATATCGAATAAGTTAAACATCAGGTTACCACATCCATACGATTAATTATATAGTTTCCCTATAAAGGAGTGCACCTTAGAGAACCAGACCCACAAAGTAACCCAACCTGCTTATTAATGTTCCATCGCGTAAAGGAAGGCAATGGTCACGCGTATGACACCCTTACTAGTAACATAGACACAATCTGCTTGCTAATAACTTAGAATGGCAAATCAATCGAACCTAATAACAGTAATGTTTAGACATGTCGCCCAAACGAACTACCCGTCGAGAGACCGCCAGACAGGAACAGACAGGAATCCCGCCGACCACGAGGATACTCAACCAGTTGCAACGATCATGTCTCTCGGAACGACAATATCCAGCTGCGGAGACCTACCTGCACGCACAGGAGCTCCTCACCCAATGGGAAAGGGTGCAGGAGCAGGTAGATTTACAGGTGGTTAAGGCAAGGATGTACCTTGCGAACGTGGTCGAAGACATCCTTGCCGGGCGGATTGCAGTCGCCTATCCACCTCGCCCAGTTCGAGACACCAGAAGACCCTACACCGTTGAGGCTCTCAAACGAAGCCTGAAGAGATACTGTCCGGACGAGTAAACCAACACTGATAGACTTTATGTTGTAATTGATTTAAAAGATTAGAAATTTACGTGTTATTTCTTTTCTTATAGCTAGAGTTATTCGTGTTTTGTTTAATGAAATAAACAATTATATAACTTGATCACTAATAAATTAACATCATCTATTTGATTGTAGTAATGTCTTCCTTACAAATCTTGCAATTTGAATTGAACCACGCGAGACAGACCAACGCGGAATTACACACGCAGATTATTCAACTAATCCGCGAAATACGACAGATTAAAGCCACCTGGAGGGAACCAGAAAAGGTAAAAACACTGTACCACCGCCTGACCGCAGCACAGAAAGGCTGGGCAGAGGAGCGGCAGCTCAACCAGAGCCTGCGCACGCAAATTCGGGGACTCGAAGTCGCCCTAGCAGTCTGCCGGGAAGGGGAAGCGGTAACGTATCCGCTCGTCTTCGCCCCAACCCAGATGTCGCAGAAGAACACCCAACCAGTGGAACAATCTGCCCTTTCAGTAAACAATCGTCGACCGGGACGTAAGGAACGGGCCCGACGTCGAGCAATCCAGCTTCAAAATCAGTAGCCTGTAAACATTGCGCGCGTTGTTAATAAATAGAGTAGTCGTGTTCTTAATTTAATTTGTTCCGTTGATATATTTATATGCTAAACATTTGCATCATGTTGCTCAATCTTAATTTCATCTCTCCGTAGGCAGATAAGAACCTAATCTTGAACGATTATGAGGGACAGAGCAAAGCGAGCACAGGTCTTCTATCGACAGCTCGTGAACCCGAGGGTTGTCCGAGCAACTACAGTACTAGCACATGGTACTCAATTTTTGCGGGCAATCCACCACTTGAACACATTACCAACGTTGCTTAGCAACGGGTGCCAAGTGGCGATTAGTATCATTTTGTATGGCGTTACTAGGGTCACCAGGAAGATAAGCAAGATTTGAAACCCTGTAACCCACCATTATTAATAATGATTATAAATATTCAGGAAATCATTTATTTTATGATTTATTTTTATCTAATTATTATTAGATAAAAATAATCTAATCCTAAAGTATTAATAATATAAATTCAAATTATCTAGTGTTTCTGTGTGTGTGTATATAATTTACATCGTATATAAAAAATTATCCGAGTATTTTATGGATTTTGTTGGGGTTAACAAAATGCACTCAAGTAAAATTTGAAAATCAATAAAAACATTGATATTCGAAATAATATTAAAAAGGCAAAATCAATTAAAATTTTAAAATAAATATTTATCGGGGAAACGGAAATGGGCGGTTGCCAAATGACGAGACAAATCCAAATATAATAAAATTAAATCTATTGGGAGGTCCCCCAAAAGGAAATATTTAATAAAAATAGAAATTAATTGGTTAATGGGAAACCCGAGCTAATGGGAAGTCCGAGCCAACAGAAAACCCGAATAGTGTGAGAAACCCGAAACGTCAACAAATTTTATAATTACGGAAAACGAAATTGGTTGACGAAGAAAATCCGGGATAAAAGAGAAACCCGCCACAAAAATAAGTATTGTAAACAAATGGAAAACCCGGGACCCCAGAAATAATTAATTTGGTTTTCGATAGAGGTGTCAAAAATGCCAAAACCAATTGATTTTGCGGGTGACTTGAGTTGCGAGATGGGTATAAAAAGAAAAGGCAGATCAACAAAATTGCCAGTTGGTCGAAGAGAATATTTCAGAGAGCGGAATAAAGGAGGTAATAAACTTAAAAATAAATCAACCAGCCAAACAAATTGCGTACCAGATAAGGACATCTCCCTTTGGAAGACGTATCCTTACGAATTGCATTTTGTGAAATCGTGTAGAGTAATTTTGTAGAGTAGTGTGAATTGAATCGATTTTTGTGAAAGTTGTGAATAAAGTTGTGATATTAAATTTGAAATAAATCTTATTGTGTTGGGTTAATTAAATCGATTAAAGAAGGACACCAAGGAGTCAAACTTAAGCACCGACTTTCTATATAAAAACCCAACAAATTTAAGTTGGGATATTTTTGATATGTGAAATATTTTTAGGGATTTTAAGTTTTGGGATAATAGATGATATTCAGAGTTGTTAAAAATTTATGCGACGATTCATTCCTCGTTAGATAATTTATTGATTATAAACGGGGTCTTTTATGTAAGAGATAGGTGAATGACTGACACTTTATATAATATGAAATGAGACAAAACAAATCATTTCTTATTGAATATTTTATTCGCTCGTTCCTTTGGGATGTTTCGGAAGTATTGCTTATCAAATCGGGGCATCGCATACAATTATCAGAAATAAATGATTAAAAGAAAATTTACTATCAAATGAAACTGTACCTTCGCATTCATCCTCTTTTCTCTTTGCTTGATCCTCTCTCCTGGCTTCGCATCGTCGATGGATGTTGTTGCCATCCTTTGTCTTCGGAGTCATAGTTACGCTGTCCTTTTGGCTCATTCATTTCTTGTGTTAAATTTCAGTCGTAATCAAATGACTTATTACTCTTGTTGGGCTATAAGCCTTCATTAAAACAAAATAATTAATGAGGTTCGGAAATCGTCAAAATGACTGCTATAACATAAGCATACACCGCAAACAGAATACAAAATTAAATAAAACACCAATTAAAACAAAAATAAAAAAATAACATAATTAATTAAAACAAATAATTTATAAACTTCGCATACAATTACATATGAAAAAATAAAGTAAAACACAAAACCACCTATAACCTTGAAAAATAAGGTTTAGAAAATACACAGGTGGAAGAGGCGACCAGAATAAAAATAAAAATCAGCAAAAATAAAAAATGTAAATTTAACAAAATTAATATTAAAAAATTAAGAAAAATAAATAGAAAAAGTGAAAAATATTAAAATAAATAAAAGACATTAAAAAACTGAAAAAATGGCCAAAAAAGATTTAAAATTTGCTGATTAGTCGCACACAGGCACAAGATCACTATATATATAACAGCCATTTTCATAAAACTTTAACTTTAAAAACCTTTCAAAAACTTTTATGAACTTTGAATCAACTGTGTACTTTAATCGTAAGTGGGTTTTTATTGATTTATTATCATGAATACATTTTTCTACGTTAATGAATTTTTGATTTATTAAATTTTCTCATGGATGGCAGCGATACTTTTTAGTATCTGTGACAGGTCCCCTTTAATTTAATTATATATGTATGTTAGCTGTGGAAAATGGTAGAGCAACATTCAATTCCGGCAGTTAATTTTGCAGGATGTTGACGTGTTGCTTTGTCACTAACCACCCTTCGGTGTCTGCTTAGTCTGGTCATGCCTTGTTGCACTGATCACGGGGTAGGACACCGTCGGAATTCATCGTGACGGCCATTGTGATGTTGGTCGGAGCGGTAAGAGGGTAAACTGCGGGAAGATCGTCATAATTAAGGGGATAACATTTGTACAAATGTTTAAGTAGGAACGTTATATTTTTTCCAATTCGGCTAGAGTTAGGAATAGCAATCAAAGAACAACAAATGAAATATATTTTTTTTGTGTTAATCGAAATAGACATGCAATATTGAACTTAAAAATGATTTTAAATGATTTTTATTACGACCGGAGTATCAGTGTTTTTATTTTTGTTTTTTCGAATTTTATCACTATTAGATCAACCACCAATTCTGACATTAAGTAAAATACCACGATAATAAATAACAATTATGAGATCGATGCAGAATTGGATTGCTTGAGAATATTAATTAATTATATTCCTTATTATATTAATTATTATAATTATATAAATTTATAATATGAAATTTTCCCCATTTAGTCTTCTCTTTTCCGAAACTCAATAAATCATTTTCTCGTTTCCAATCAAGAAAATCCTAAAACGTCTATCCGAAATGAATTCCAGCTATCGCATATCAAAATTACCACAGTCTAAGGTAAATGCAGCTACCAAACCCAACGTCCAGAACGACGACCTCACTCACTTATCCTGTCAACAAAGTTACAATAAATTATTCGCGGAGCACGAACGCACGCTCGGCACGTGGTTCGCCCCCGAAGTGGTGAAAGCGCTGCACAAGCAAATCCATCGACTAACTAAATGTCGAAACGATTTGATCGCCGAAAATCGGACTCAAAGGATCGTCATCAACGATCAGAGTGCCGTATTGATAACATCGTTCACCGAAACCAAGTTAACCAAGCGGTTGACTTAATTATATTTTTATTTTATTTTCTTTTGTAAATTTTGTAATTTTTGATAAAATAGAATTTTTGTAACTATTGTTAATCTTCTTGTAAATTTTGATCCTTCTATAAATAACTAATGAACTGATGTTTGCAGTCTTGTCTGAGTATAGTATAAGGTTAATAAAGTCTAATGCATGCGAATGGTATGATTGAAAAGGTTTATTTACCTCAGAGAACTGGAATGGGAATGATTTTAATTCTTATTAAAACCAATTTAAATTATTTGTCTGAGGTATTTTAGCTGTAAGAGAAATTGTGAATGAAAGAAAGATGTGAATCTCAAGACGACTTTATTTTTCCTAAATAAAACAGAGAATTTTACTAAAATTAGGAACAGCTGATCTAACAGCGAATTTAATAATTTAGATGAAATTTCGAATTACCGCATGTTAATTAAGATAGAATTTTGCAAACTTAAACAAAATTTTAGGTTATTGAGATTATCTCGCCTTTTCATAGTAATTCATGGGATTTAACTAGAAAATTTGGATAATTAAAGAAATTGGATTTTAAAAACTCATTAGCAAAAATTTTCCTTCGGAAAATTTCCAAATTGTAATATTAAAAATTTATTAATTAGATATCTAAAATAAAGTTGTCTAAATTAAATTATTAAATGATAACTAAGTAACCAAGGTTCAGATAATTATGCCTCAATCTCTAATTTGTACTAATATTTAACGATAAACTTGAAAGACCATTGGAAAACTTTACCCCGGATGCATATGTGGGATCGGCAATAAAAAATTGGAAATGTGAGCATTAACGTCGAAGGAGTCAAAGGAGTTAAGTAGACGTAAGTCCTTCTAACGGCAGTCAGGAACCCGAAATCGAAATTATCACAAGGAGTAGTCTTAGAAATGGGGCTCACCTGCTTGTGGACTCTTGGTTGCTACATACAGTACCAACATGAACTTACTCATGGGTATATAGCGGTAAGGTCAAAATTGTGGGGCGTCTGGATGAGATAGAAGTTACCCTAGAAAAATCAAGAGTTATTAAATTAAATAGATTAAAATAGATGAGCGCAGATTTAAACAAAATTAACTTTACCCAGTACACCAGCACTCTTATGATCGACTATATATATCTGTCCATATCGGCATGGCATTTAGCCGATATCGATCAATAAAATTTCCTGCCTTTCATGTGACGTGGCATTTAAAATTTCTCACCGCACACAATATTTATTGAAAAATGTGCTATTTTGTGCACTCCTTCTTCTGCATTGTCAATCATTATTTGCTGACGTGTCGTGACGTCATTCAATATCTAGTCGCGTGATCGGTGATTTAATTTTTTATTTATTGTTACTGGAAAAATTTTATTTAGTTAATACATTTCATGTTTCCGGTCGTTGTTCTACCCGTTGAAAACCCTAGTAAGTATTTTCTTCATACTCCCTCAGTCACTTATGTCTGCTAGGTTCTAAGTCCATTGGAAGTCGTGGCTCCTACTACTGAGATTTCAATGTACTCGATCTTCTCGGATGATAACTATTGTTACTTCTAGGCGATACGCAGCAAGTTTATGTCTTACCACAGATTTATAGAAGAGAAAAACCTATTACTTGGGATTAGATGTATTGTGTTTAGTTGGCCAGTGTCTTATTTAAATGAAGGAAAATTATGCTCTCTATTATTAATAGCATCATTAATAAAAAAATACAATGATCTGTATTTATGTATGAGTCTCAGAAAAATTAAGTACACGGGTTTTTCTATTACGATGTCTAATAATGGGTGGCTGATTTTACGAAATCTCACCCATTCTGGTAATATTCGGATTGTACGGTGTCATTTTAATTTACCTTATTTTCATTATTAGCACCGCTATTCCATTACCATTAAAGTTTTGTATTATTAGTTTTATTTCGCCTTAGATTAATTATACTTTTGAATGTTATTCGGTTCGGTTCCCCTGCTAATTTTTTATTGATTCCTGTTACATTATTGCAATAATTCCATTTCATTTAACTTATCTCTCTGTTCAGACTCGCATCTTAGTAATATGCACTCCAAAGGTTTTGGGTTATTTAATTAATTACAAAACCTTCACGCCACTTATTGAGATCGTTAAACAATACATTTGTCTAATTTTTTACTTACCGTTATTTGGGGTTTTAGTGATTCATTTTACTTTAACTTTATCGTCATTGAATGTTCCTAACTTACTACAGGCTGATAACTCGGGTTGTTATGTCAGATTATTCATTTTATGTTAACATTATCGTTATTATAGCCTTTAACTCAGATTATTATTCATTTTGATTATCCATTTTTAAGATTGATTTTCGACGTTAACGTTAACGATATTAAGGCTTTTAACTCAGATTTTTATTTTAGATTATTCATTTTTATGATTGTTTTTCAACGTTAACGTTATCGATATTAAGTCTTTCAACGCGGATTATTATTCTTGATTATCTTTTTAATTATTCATTTTTGCAGGTTGATTTTTAACGTTGCAACGATTCTCTGCTCTTTTCCCACTCTCACCTCCCTTATTTGATCTTAGGGTTAAATATATCGATATTATGATATTACGAGTGCCCAATGGACTACTAGGTGTAGATGATTTTGAGCCGATGAGTAACGTGATTTTAGGTCGAGTTTTCTGGAGATGAATGACGAAGAGACAGCCAAAAAACTACCCTTCCACCCTCCATCCTCCCCTATAAACGGCATGAATTGACGTTTGGGTTCATGCGTTACGCACGCTAGAACCTTCACGGGCACGAGATATTGGCAGATGGACCAATAGGACACATCTCGATAGGTATATAGATTTTGCTGACTTGCGGTGATGTTTCGGCTGTGGGCCGTAAAAATTTCGACATAGCATAACGCTTTCTATCGATTTATATATTTCATAAGACATTGTTTGCATCATAGTCCATCATCATCGTTCAAAAAATATTTCCCCATACATGTGTTCAAGTAGAGCTTACTTGAGATTGCTTGAAACGAAGTATGGAAAAATTTTCGATAATTGAGATTGTCCACTAGAAAACTTGAATTTGCTCACAAAAGTTTGTATGCGTTAAAATTCTGTGAAAATGAATTGGTGTATATACCTGTTCTGTGACCCTAACCTTGCGTGTTCTTTTTGATGCATTTAAAAAATATTCGACTTCGATCTTATTTGTTATATCTAATTCTTATTTTATCAATTTCTATATTAAATGAATAATTCTTTTTATTTTTCTTTTTAATAGAATATTTCTTATTGAAAATATTCCGTTTTATGTGTTCGCTGCTAATTTTTATGAATTATCCATTTGGCGGTCAAATTTTATGTTCTCTTGTTATTTTTATGTTAATTTCATGCTGATCTTGATGCGTTTTATTATTTTTTTAATTTTACTTTTATGTTTTTGATTTTATATTTTTATTGCATCTTTCTAATATTTTAAGGTTGCTGAATTGATGTTTATTGGTCTGATTTTAAATCTGCATGTTATATTTGAGTGCTATTTCCAATTAATACGAACAAAATCCAGTGCTGTCCCAACATTTCTATAAAAATCCTCAAAATAATTAAGACTCTAAAATATCCTATAAATTTAATAATTTCCTGTATGTTTTTCGGTATAAAAAATTTGAACTGCTATATATAAAATATTTCAGAAATTTGACTGTTTTTAAATCCTTGTAAAAAACTTTAGTTGCCTACAAAAATTTTTCGAAAATTCGGCTATTTTTACAAATTTTGAAGATTTTTCGTGACCTACTTAATTTTGATTGGCTCCCTATGGAAAAGTATGTGTCAAAAATTTTATATATAGATTTTCTTGACCTACATAAAATTTCGATTCGACCTAGATATTTTCCAGGGGGGGGGTTTCTGAGATACCGGGTCCCAATCATACTACTTACATTATATCATAATTATATCATAAAAATGAGTTTGATGTTTTATTTCGCTGTTTTCATACAATTAAAAAACAATCATAATTTACCATCTCAACACATTTTCAGAAAACATCTACAAATTATTTAAACGCTATTTGGTTTAGGATTCTACAATAATAGAAATAATATCATGCCACTATAGATTGTGAAGAAACACAGCAAAACAATTAAATAAAAAAATTATTTATCGATTAAAATGAAAGTTTAGCAAAAATCATTTATTATAAGTCAACATATTAGAATATGGAAAATTCAAATGTTGGGCTCAGAGCCAAAATTAAAACAAAAATTACAAAACCAAGTTAAACAAAAAAGGTTAAAATTGTGTAAATTAAAACAAAATAATTAATGTCGTTTGGAAATTGTCAATATGGCTGCTGTAACATAAGCACGCACCGCAAGAAGAGATCAAAAATAAAATAAAACATATTAATTAAAACAAAATAAAAATATAACAAAATTAAATAAAACAAATAATTAATTGAAATCATTAAAAAGCCTACAGCTGCAGAAAGAAACATACGAAAAATAAAATAAACTGCCAAAACCTTGCAAAATAAGGTTTAGAAAAAACACATGCAGAAGAGGCGACCAGAAAACAAAATATTGGGGTTTAAAAATAATATTGTAAGAAAATAATAATAAAAATAAAATCCAATAATAAAATATTAATATATCAAAAAATAAAGAAAAATATATAAAAAATTACAAAAATATTTTAAAATTAATAAAATAATTAAAAAACCCTAAAATTGGCGAAAAATCGCCCATTGGTCGCACACAGGCACAAAAACACTATATATACGGCAGTCATTTTCATAATTTCTAACAGAATTCTAACCGAATTTTAGAAAACAGAATAACAGAATTTTAACAGACTTACAGAGTTTTAGACATTTTAAGACTAACTGTGAGTCATTTTTAGACAAAATTTTTTATGCCAATTTATGCCAATTTTTCAAATCTGGTTGCATGACTGTGGATTGTAAGTACTGTTATTTTTTGTATAAATATATATTTCGGAGTTAAAGTTTTGATTTTATTCTGGATGGTCGTGGAATCTTTTGGTGCCACTGACAAGTCCCCCTAAAATCTTATTTATAATACGTATTTCAATAGCTATCGATGGGACAGATCTAGGGTCGGCTAGTGAATTAAGTTCCCTAGTTGTGCTCGTGGGTCGCGCCTTATCGAAACCTCAGTAGTCCGCAGTAGGGTCTGGCGAAATTGCACAGGACCTCCACGCAGAGCATCGTTGAACGACTCGTAGCGGCTACTGAAAAGTGGCCGGGGCTAGCAGAAATTAAAATCATGGGAAGTGCGACTTTAGTTAAGGGTAATAAAGTTTTGTAGGGAAAATCTAAAACATCATCAGGAAATTAATTGGAAAATCAAGTAGGAAAGGATAGGATAGTGTAGGAATGTAAATTTGAAAGTATTTTTTCCAAAAGTTGAATGATATAAACTGACAGAAGAGAGAAATGCTTATTAACGTGACCGCAGTGGGTTGTAACTACTTAAAATCATGGGAAATGTACCGGGAGTTAAAGAACTGGTAATCAAATTTTTAATATAGGTAAAGATAAAGGTAAACTAGGACAAATGTAGTCGATACCGTGATTAAACAAATGAAATAGGAGATTTACCAAAAAATAAGGGAGGAACGCTGCCCAAATTTTTGAAAGATACATTTATAAATACTGGGTAAAGATGACAAATAAGCATGGAAATTGTAGGAATAGACGAGTAAGGACCAGGATATAGAAAGAGAAAGACGTAAGACCTTCCATCGGCAGTCCAGAACCCGAAAGTGAAAATATCATGAGGAGTAGTTCTAGAAATGGAGCTCACCTGCTCATGAATTTTCAACCCTTTTGTACATTACCAACATGGCACTCACCATGGGTACATAGGAGGGATAGAATAATAATCTTGATGGCGTTTAGGGGGTTGATGCATAAAAACCATAGAAAAAATAAATAAAAAACAACCCTATTCGCCAACACAAACAACATTTATTTTAGAAAGAGTTAATAATTTCAAGCGCACATTTGTTCTTCAGAGTGTAGGTACGTTTGGTACATGACATTTTAGTTTATAGATAAATAATTTTAAAAATCATGAAAAATTTGCATAAATATTTTTGTACAATAGAATATATTTTTTTAATCATATTTTTTATTTTCTATGTAATCACGCCATTTTAAATGTATAATATGAAATTAAATCCCAAATTTTGAAAAAAAAACGAAATCCTAAAGATCACAGAAATTTTAAAATTTTGAAGTGAGAATTTTCCTTTACAGTTTATTTTTAGTTTGATTGAGATTTTTTTTCAATTTTTCTTTAAGCTAGTTTCAAGTGAAAATAATAAAAGAAAACCGTATTAATTTCATTGAAAAATTTGCTTAGTTGACAAAATATAAATTCGGACAATTTTTGATAGTTTTGCATAGAATTTATGACAATAAAATTTATAATATATTTTTTAATTTGGGTCAAAATTAATTGTTCCGGTAATTATTTATTTAATTCAAATTGATTTTATTAATAATTTAGTTTAATTTAAAAAAACTAATACCGATTTAGTTGCGGATAAATTTATAAATTTTTTAAATCACTAAATCTAAAAAAATTATCATTTATCAGTTCGACCTTGAAATTTAATAGTATTAATTTATAATTTAATAGTGTTTAAAAATTTATTAGTTTGAATGATAAATAATAATTTAGAGTTTTATTTAAAGTAAATTAGCATAATTAAAAGGTAATTAAAATGTAAAAATTAAAAGGTAAAATTAAAGGTCACAAAAACAAACGACAAATCCCTAAATTGTCGAAATTAAAAATAATGCATAAGTTGATCATTTTTCCCAACACGTCAAAACGAAACAGAAAAATTTCTTGGGAATGCAAGAATTACCGATATATAAGTTTAAAAACTTAATAAAAATCATCATTTATTAATGGCTCAATTATTCATGTTAAAATGGTTCCGTTGTTCTATGAAACTAAACGAAAAGACAACAATAACAACATCACTTATTAAACACAGAAGTCGTTTCATGTAGCACTCAATCACACTGCCTGCAAGTGTAAATCTCCATCCAATGACGTACCTATACTTAAGTAAACGGAATTTGCTCGACGTTGTAATATTTAAACAAATAATATTATTATTTATTTACACAATACTATAATGTCTTAGATGTATTTAGAATGAATTTTTTTTTAATTTCAGAAATATTGATATGCGGCACAACATTAAATAATCAAACAATCTATCAAGTTCCACGAAATATTTCATTTGTTTCTTTTAATTCAAGTAATTTGATGTCGGCAACAAGTAAAATCAAATTTAATAATAACGATAATAATAATAATAATAATAATAATAATAATAATAATAATAATAATAATAATAATAATAATAATAATAATAATAATCATAACAATAATAATAATAATTATAATTATAATAATATTAGGTCATGTAAAAAGTTCCCAGGCAGCAGCAGCAAGTGAATTTACAAAGTACTTTGCACACAGGGAATTTATAAGTTAATAAACTCTTTTTTACACGACCTAGTATATTACCATTGCTTGAATTCATTTAATTTTGTACTGGTGTTTAAATTTAAATTTTACTCTATATCTAAATTGTAATCCAAAAATGCCCGAGAATTTTTTACACAACCTAGTAATAACTTCAGTCAAAATAAATTACCGTGTTGTACTAAAACGTATTAATCTTTTTCGTAAAGAGAAAATAATTTTAATAATTTAAATAAGTTTTCAAGTTTATTGTGAGAGGTTGTCCTTCTGTTAAATATTTTATTCCTTGGTGACATTATTTCAGGAATTAAGATTACAAAATTCTTGAATTTCCATTTCAACATTATTATCATCGTAAAATATTCGACACAAAAAATTTGGCTCATAGACTGAAACAAAGTGACATTAAAAATGCATAATAATCTATCATCTTACACTCATGATTTCAAAAGAGTCAAATACATTTTCAGTGAATAACGACAAAAAACCCAAAAAAGTTTGCCTACACCAGACATATGAAATGCGTTTTGTATTAATAAGCCACAAGAGCTATTTTCCACTGACCCCAAGTTCTTGCACTCACGTCTAAGAACCACGACCACGTCAAATGTTACAGATATGCAGCTCCGGTTTTATCTAAATATAAAAATACATATGAAATTTTGACAAACTAGTCGTATGAGAAACTTGTATCACTCTATTGTCAACAATTAAAATATAAATGAAAAAGTAATATATAATCTATAGAGTTGATAAATATTTAAAAACTAGGAAATTGCTTGTCTGGAAAACCCGTGGTCGCATTTATTAAGGGTTTTCCTATTTCACTATTTTCAAGGAAATGGCTCAACAGAAATAATATTTCAATTGTAAATTCAAATTTTAATTTTTACGGTAAGAAACTTTAAATGTAACTGAATTTTATTTAATTCTTTTTCTCAGAAAAAGGTCTTATAAACATGGTAATCCTATTAGATAAATGGACCTACACCCTGATTAGTGTAATGGAGTTTTATTGTCGCGGGGATGTTGTAATATTTTATATGAAAGAGCAAAGTATGTCTTAAATGAATATATTTAAAAATACGCACACACACACAAACATATATATAGCAAGTAATTATTTTGTTATTTATTAACAATTAAAATATACATTATTCTCTTACATTAAATAATAAAGGATGAAAAAATGCAGGAAATACTACATTAATCTCACATTAAATTTGTAAATCCTTTCGAGTGTTATATCACTATGGTTTTTTATACAACTAAATTGATAACAGTTTGTCCGATAATTCCAACAATTCAATTCTTATTCACCCAGTTGTATTCTATTGTGTTTTCTATATGGACGTTTAATTGATACTCACATGTAACTTATTTACTTTTCTCGGCAAATTTTCGTTAATGTATTTAGGTTAGTTTTTTTAAGTATTTAGACATACTTTTTAGATATGAATTTTTATGAAAACATGAAAATTCATTATTTAAAATTTTCTTTGTAAAAAATACTTGTATAGATACAATTGTATTCAAGTTTAATTTTTTTTTACTACAAAAATCGTGTGTGCAAAGTACATTTATTTCTCTGACCTAGTTAGAAACATATAATTTAATCTTTAGTGAGTGTAACAAGATTTTCAACTCACATGTAAGTGGGCCTATCATATTAATATTACATTGTTATTAAAATTGTTATTAAAAGAATCAGGTGTGATATTATGTCTGTAATCCTTTTTTACTCACGACTTAATTGTAAATATTCTTTAAATAAAATAATGTAAAATAAGTTATATTAAAATATATTTCAAATTTTTACTACAATCCAATATTATAATAAAAACCCGATTCGTTTTTTATCATAAATATTTTTACTATTTATTTTCAACACATTTTAGCAAGCATGAATTAACAATTGAATAGGGAATATTAATACTCTAGCATTCAATAAATATTTTATATTTATTAAATTACAAACATTCTTAAATATTAATTTTGCAATCAAACTTTTTTATCAAGCAATTTTTATAATTTAATTTTAAACTTATTAATGTTCTTTATAAATTTATTATTTATAATTTTTATAAAAATCTTTTAAAAGTAAGTAATATATACTTTTTTTGACATGAGAATTAACTCTTCTATTTAATTATTCTCACATTTATATTTCAAATTTTAAATTTATTGGTTAAAAACAGTATAATAATTTTCCGTATTACAGAAAAATTCATAGAAAACTTAATAAGAAAAACTGGTCAGAAAAATTTCAACAAAAAGCTGATTTTTGAGGATGTTAGTCAAGTGTCACAGCAAAAATTATTTAACATTTGGAATTCCTCTTTGGCAGATTTTGTTCTGCTTTCAAATGAAAATATTGTATCATTTATTAAAAATGTAAGTTCTTTCATATCCTGATTGATTAAAAGTAGTTTTATAATAAATATTATTTCACCAGGCTTCATCTATGAACATGTTCTCCGATGGTCATGCTTGGATTGTTGTGGATTTGGATGAAACTTTACAAACCTTTGTTGACCAGTTTCCGATTTCGTCCAATATAATTGTTTTGAAAGAAGAATCAACAGTAAGAAAACGCGATGACCCATGTTGGAACGTTTCTTATGAAAACCGTAATTTGGTTTTCATTCAAGTAATTTCACTATTTTTGCATTATAACTTTGTTTCTTTAGGTAACGGATGTCTAGCTACTTTAAAATTATAGGGGTATTCTGAAAATTAGAACTTTTTTTCTTCAAAATTTGAAAATTAGAATGAAAAGTTACTAAAATTTGAAAATTAGAATTTATTTTTATAGTTAAAACTAAAAATCAATATAAAGTGCAAAGTTTAAAATTTTATCTGAAAATAAATAAGTTTTAAATAAATTCTAATTTTCAAATTTTTATTAATTTTTGTTCTAATTTTCAAATTTCGGAGGAAAAAAGTTCTAATTTACAAATTTTCCCAAAATTATATTATAAATTACATTAATTTTGGAAATTTTTAAATTAAGTTGACCCAAACTTTTTTATTTTATATTTTTCATCAGATAAATTTTGACAATAATTGACCAAAGTAAATTTATATTATAAATTAATTTTTTTCAATAATTACTTAATTTTATTTATTTGATAAAAAGAAAAGCATCATGAAAATCTTTTTTAAGCCAGAGCAATGTGGAGTCTGAGGATTTATGGAAAAAAATATGTTTGGTCATTAATAAAAGGTCAACTAAATAATTCCATCCTCTTTTTATGTAAACTATAAACTGTGAGCCATGGAACATTTTTTAGTGGTTTTTAGAAGGAAAAAAAATAAAAATTATTTGCATACTTCAAAAACCTGCATAATAATGAATTATGTATAAAATGTGTCAAAAACTTTATTATATATATTTAAGATATTATTCCTTGTAATCGTTGAATTTATCTTTATTTTAAGAATTTATTTTAAAATATTTGGGTGTTTGTTATTCTAATATAAAAAATCCGAACTTTTATTTGGTGGTCTTCTTTTCATTGCTAAATACTACTTACCTCCAGTGAGTATTATTTTGAATGTATGCTCGGATTTCACTGATTTTTTGATTGGCTGTTTGGTATATATTTACTAAAATGTTCTAAATAACGCCTAAAATCATCCTAAAAATGAAGTTTGTTTTAAAAGCCAAAAAAATGGAAAAGGAAACAATATAAATCTTTTCTATTTAATTTATTAATTTTTCTACAGCCAAGTCAAATGAAACTTGCCATTACAAGCCTTATTGTCTCTAATTCAACAAGTATTTGTTTTAATCAATCAACCGTAACCATAGACCAGGTTTGTAAATGGAAAATAATTCGTTTTTGATTCTTTAAACAAATTAGATTTTAACATCAAATATTCCAATTAGCCGGCTATCCATATTTTCTTTGAATACTAATAATAAGACTTTGTCAAGATTGGCGTTTTTTGATAATCATACCGACGTCTATCTGTTGGATTCGGTCCAGAAGACGAGCTTATTAAATCATGGCGTAAATATCATTGAAAATCGAACATTTTACGCATGTTCTCCATGGGTAAGGTTTAAATAATGTTTTTTAATTTGGTGTTCATGTTTTAATTAAACAAACAAGCAAATAAATAAAACTGATATCATTTTAATAATCGTTTTTATAACCGATGAAATTCACAGATTTAAACAACAAACTGGAGAAAAAAAGGATTTTTTAATTATAATTCACTTTATAAATATTTTACATTGAAGTATTATCATATAATTAATTTGTTTGGCATTTATTTTATGCCACTATTAATAAACCATCGTTTTCTATTATTATTATTATTATTTTTATTATTATTATTATTATTATTATTATTATTATTATTATTATTATTATTATTATTATTATTATTATTATTAAATATATTATTGTAATATAAAGTATTCATAAAATAAAAATTTATTTAAAAACTTTTTTTAGAACATTAGGAGCTGTATACAAATTACGTAATGGCGTAAAGGGAGAATAGATCTAAAAATTTGTTAAGAATTGTTACGATGGGGAAAGAGGTTGTTTTTGAAATGTTACGTTACCAAATTTCTTCCTTTTTTTAAAAAGAAAATTACACTAAATATATATTTTATATAAATTTTCAACATACAAAAATGTACACAGAAAATTTATGTATTTACAAAAAGAAAATTTAGTGTAATTTTCTAGTTCCGTAATTTCAATTAATCTTTTTCTATCAATTTCTGAATACCTAAAAATATTTAATTTTAAATTTAATATCTTAATTATAAATCACGTTTTTCGATGCTCTTTTACATTTTCCTTAATTTCCAGCCATTTATCATAATTTTCTAAATTTCTAAAAGAATTTTATTTTATAAATTATAATTTACATTAGTCCTCTTGGCTCAGTTTCTACTAACAAAAAGTTAGAATATTTAAAAACGCTTGAAAAATCCTCAATATTTTATATATTTAATTATTATATTAATTATATTTTTATATAATTTTATTATTTGCATAATTAAAAATTCTTTTAATAAATTATTGCTACTCATAATTATTGTTCTTTTGTGTGTATTTTTTATTTAATGTTTGTTTGCATTTTATTTGTATTTTCAAAATTATGTTTCAGCTTTCCTATACTGAATTCACTTAATTTATGCCAGTTCCAATAATATTGTAATCATTAACTATTTTTTAAAACGATTTCTTTTAGTTGACATTTATTTGTGATAATATTACGCATAACTAATGGCCATTATTGAAATGTTTGTGTGTACAATGAAGTGAAGTAAGCATTTATGTGATCTGAATCAATAATATCTTTTAAACTAATAAATATTAATAATAATTAAATTATGGAATTAGCAGCTCAAAAAATAGTATTTCAATGATCTGATTCGGAAATTTCAAAATAAATATTTTAATATGATATCATAATTTAATATAATTTAGGAACAACTATTCAATAAATTGAATATTTTTAGAAATTTCCCATCCGTTAATCACTATATCAAATAAATTTTTTATTTTTTAGAATGAGCCATGGCTGTATTTTCCGGCCAATTCTCAAACAAATTTCTCGGTATTTGAGTTGACAGGAATTCTCATGGAAAGCTTGCAAAGGATTACGAAAATTCTTAAGATAAAGTAAGTTTTCTGCAATTTTTATTTAAAAAAATGTCCTTCAGTATTTATCAACAAGTAATCTGTGTTTCGTTTGGGCTTTATGTTGCTTTGATAAATGGCATAAGATAAAGATAAAAATATTTATTGAAAATAAATATTAAATTACATTTAAATAATTGATTTAAACTTTATAAAAAAATATTAAAAAATCTAAAGTAAAATGACCTGACAAAATTGTCAATTGACAAATAAATTCTATTTGCTTGTAGTGAGTGAGAATTCAACACACACTACAAAAACTAAATAGAACTTAACTCGGTGAATCAAACCCAATTGCTTTTTAGTGGGTAAATAAAGCCCTCAAAATTCAATCCAAAATTGATTCAAAAAAATTCGCCAATATTGTCACACTTTATTTTTAGGGAACTTTAAAAACTTGATCCATCCTTTGTGACACTTATCAAGAATTAAGTCTATTATTATTTTTCATTGACATAAACCTTTTCATGAATTTATAAATTTAAGTTTAAATAATTAAAATGAATTTTTGTTTGATAAAAATAAATAAATAAATTCATAAGGATAACTAGACTGAAATATTATTGGGTGCCGTGGACCGAGTAAATATTGAACATGCCGTTGACCGATCGGTGGGCTTTGAGTTATTTCAAACTCAAAGTTTAGGAAAGAAACTATTAAAAACATGTATTTCTATGTTTAGTTTGGTAATTCAGAAAATGGATACGTATGACTATGGAAAATGTGTCAACGACGTCAACTCAGGGGTAAAATTTTCAAAAATGTTGAGATAAAACTTGTTAACTTTTTAAGGCTTATGACATGGGAGCTAGCTTGTTTACTTATAACAAACAACGGAATGAATTAGTTGATTTCATCACGCCAATCATGGAAGATAATCTTGTAGTTTTGATGCGGCAGCCTAGACCGGATACGAAATTATGGAACGTTTTACGGTAGCAATAATAATAATAACAACAATAATAATAGTAATAATAATAATAATAATAATAATAATAATTATTATTATTATTATAATAATAATAATTATAATAATAATAATAATAATAATAATAATAATAATAATAATAATAATAATAATAATAGTGAGCACAATAGAGGCTGTAAAAAATAGGGATTTTAAAATTTTGTTGAACAGTTTTAATAATTATTGGAAACGGTTATGTGTGATACATTGTTGATAAGATCATTGGATCCAAAGATTAATGTGAATGTTTTGAATATTTTAAAATAGTTTGAGTATCTAAAATTGTAATAAATTGATGTCATTAGTAAATAAAATATATTTAAAGAGGTAGATCTTCTGATTTTATACCGAAGGCAAAATTAAATAAAAAATAAAAATCAACAAAATATTACAGCTATTTTAATTTTTAGGATAAAATTCTATAAAAAGGTAATACTAAGTAAAATATAGTATAAAAATATATATCATCATACAGTTTTGAATTAATTATGTCTTGAAGTATTGTTTTAATCCAACTACTAAAACTTTCACATGAGTATGACATACAAATTATCTTCTTATAGCAAATTCAATGAATTTCATTTCCAAGGTTATTATTTATATGATTTAAATTTAGTCCATTATCTTCTGTGTCTTGGTTGGTGTTAATTGTGGTTGGAATTGTTGTCGGCATCATTCTAAAACTATTTTCCAGCCATAGTCCATTGTCTGCCTGGAACCTAAACCTGCCGTTTGCGGTTTCTGATGAAGTAAATTATACTGAAAACATTTTGGGTATATATGGATCGTTTCTGCAACAAGGTAATTTATTATAATTTCACCATGAATTGACAAACTAATTAAAAAACAGGCTTATCTGTCACATTAGTGTATTCATTAATAAATTTTTACATTATTTATTTGTTACTTTTTTAATAAATATTATTAATTAAAATTTATGTTTTAGGATTAGGAAAATAATAGCTCGTCCGCGACACAAAAAAGTTTGAGAAACACCGCTCTACATTGTTTCGTAACCTTACTTTTATTTGTCTAGATTCCATTTAAATTAATTTATCTTATTCGATTTCACTACTCTAACTGTTTAGAATTTGGTTAGTCTGTTCCCTTAGCCCCATGTAGTTTAGTAACTTGGAGAATGGATTCAAAATTTGAGTCTTTTCTCCAAGTAACAATAATAATTAAAATTAAGGCCGGGAAAAATAAAAATATAATTTGTAAAAAAATGAAAATAAAAAATTTGTTTTTTTTGTAATTGAGTGATAGTAGTTTAAAATAATTGTAAATTTAAAAGGATTGTTTAAATGTAAATGGTAAATGGACAGTTTTAAAAATGAATTATGATTAAAGTGATAATTTGTAATTTAAAATAAAAATAAATTTATTTTGGTTCTAAACTATTCAAAGTTTCTTAAAAATGTTATTAATGTGTTCGATTTCTAATGAAATTCCTGAAGTTCCAGTTCTTAATAGATTTTCAGGGCATGCTTATGAAAAAAGGTTAATTGATAAATACTCAACAACCAGTGATCTAAATCCAGTCACTGGGGTACAGTTTTCTGGAGATGATTTGATTGAAATTAGAGTTCTAATGCAAGTGAAATCGAAACCACCCAGTTTTACATCCATTCCAGC
This sequence comes from Schmidtea mediterranea, assembly GCA_022537955.1. Classification (NCBI taxonomy): domain Eukaryota; kingdom Metazoa; phylum Platyhelminthes; order Tricladida; family Dugesiidae; genus Schmidtea; species Schmidtea mediterranea. The sequence goes on from CM039681.1 coordinate 14,636,297, forward strand.
TTTATTGAAATCTTTTCAGGATGAATGGGATGCTTTGATGCTTCAACAATTTACTATGAAACGAAAGAACCAGGCTCTTAAACCTGAATTGTCTCACGCTCTTTATCAATGCGTTGTTTCGTGTAGAGTTGTGACTCGTCTAACTAAAGAGGCTAACACAGCTCGAGAAACTTTGTCTACTCTTAAACCACAAGTTGGAATTACATCTCACATTGTTTCTCCTCAAGCTGCACAATTCGATAAAAGTGAAGCAGGAAAAACTCTTCGTTGGATTGAAATGTTAAATGCTACAATTCCAAGTCGTATTAAAACTGCACTTGATAAAATCCCAACAAATATTCAAGAATGCTCTATGGATGAATATCATAACTTTCTGTTTGATGGTCTAGTTTTGGGATATTTGATGGCAGCGTTGGGTTCAGGTCATTGTGAACAATTAAATGGAAAAGCCTGGGTAAATTCTGACGCAAACATTCTCATTCTCAATCAAGTAGCATCAACCCATCTGAATCAATTCAATAAAAAATCACAATTGGATCTGTCGATCGGGGATCTTCCGCAGCTGCGGTGTCTCTGCATCCTCATGAGCTTTGAATCAATCTATAATAAATCAACAAAAAATAAAATAATATTAGGGGGGCAGTAAACTTTGACCGCAATCACAATCTCTTTCGAAATGCAACTGAGTGTAATTTTTGTATTTACCTAATTTTGTTTACTTTAAACATTTAATTTATTTTCATTACGACCAAAAATCAAGTTTATAGGCATTACTTTTTATCAATATAGCACACTTGATAAAGGCAGTTCCGAAAATTTGTGCTACACATGAAAGGATGTGATATGAAGTCGTAATCAAAGCAAATGAAATGTTAAGAGAAAACTGAATATATGTTTAATATAAATACAAAAATTTTTTATGTTTATTCAATTCGATGGACGAAAAACAATGAAAATATAATTACAGGACAGGACTTCTACCCTTACTGCTTATCAAGTAGAACTATTTTGTCTTTGTGGTGGATTTTTTCTTTTATTATTTACAGTTCATATTCGGGTAATTTTATCAAAAATAATTCATGACTTTTTGAGTAATTCTTCAGCTGACCTAACATCCTTTTTAACGATTCCTTTCATCCAACACCGAATAGAGACCATCAAAGAATTAGCTGATACTATGTCTATCCGGCCACACGTACAGCCATCTTATTTGCCTTATACAACATTGAAGGTAACTCATTTTTATTGTAGGAGTGAAGAATGAAATGAATCTGTTTTAGAGTTCAATGGACTCATCTTTACAAAAAATTGCTCAGCGAATTGTGATTTTCAATGACTGCACAACCAATGTAAAGTTAAATAATTTGTTTAAATATTATTGTTGGATAATGTAAAGAAAAAATTTAGCAAGAAAAAAATTGTAATCTAATTATACGCGCTCTTATATTAATTCAAAAAGATTCAAGATAAATAAATTTTATTTCAATACAGTAATTTCAATGATTCAATTGTTCAATTGTCAAAAATTACAAACTCAACTTGATTCTACTCTTGATTACACTTGACAATAGTAGTTAACACTGTTGGCAGGTGATCATTGGGAAGCCTGCGTAAAACTATTCTCTTTCTAATCTGATTGTTCACTTTCAATATAATTATCAACGCTGTGCTCTGAAACAATCACTGATACTGTAAAAATATTAATAACATTTTGATAATGTCTTTCTTTGACCAGAAATGGCAAATTAAACTGAATTTAGCCCAATTCTTAATCATATTGTCATGGCAATGATTGTCATAATTCCAGCTTATCTAACCAATCTTACTTTCACTCATAAACTTAACTCTGTGTTGTTTTAACTTATCTATCTACAAGCTTTTTACTACAAGCTTTTTACTTGCTCACTTTAATGATATTTATATACTTTTTATCTTACTCTTTAACTCCAATTTTCATTATTTCAGATTACTTCAGACAACGATTATTCTTATTCAATGGCTTGCTTCTCTGATGAAAGTCTTCTCAAAGAGATCCAATTTAATAATCCAGATAAACTTTATATAATGAATGAAAGAGTAGACTCAAGCACAGTTGGATTAATATTTCGAAAGAAATCTTTGATTACAAGTCTATTTAATACAAGGTGAGCAAATAGCATAGCAGATATAATTTAAATATGGTTTTGTTCATTGCATAAAATGGATGTCACATGTAGAAGAATTCAGCCAAAATGGAACAGCCTGACCCGCACTATCTGACACTTATTGTCCTACAAGTTCTTTATTGATACATTTTTAAAATTAAGATTCCGAGTGGAACACAAAAAAAATAATTAAAATTTTTTCAGATGTTTTTGATTCAATTAATATTTGCGTTTCTAATTAAATATCTTTTACACTTTTCTTGTTTTCATATTTCCGAAAATGATCATTTCTTAATAAATGACTATAATTTTCATCGGCATAATAATTTCGTTGTTTTCAACCTATAGAATTCAATGCTTGTAGATAATAATGATTTTTGACATTCATTAGAAAAGTAAGTAATAAAATTGAAGTGTTGGAACTTGAAATGCTTATCTCTACTAATAATATTTGATTCTGTAAATTCAAATTTAATAAATATCCACATCATAAGGTTTGATATTTATTTATTTTAACTTTAATTCTATATAACCTCTATTATTAATGGAAACAGGTGCTTGTCATCAAGTTGATAAGTCTAGAAGATATACTTAATAAAAGAATTTTGTAAAATTCCTATTCTAATCTTCATAATTTGACGAATAAATACAATGTGTCAGCGTCCTTGACCTACTTCATGACTCACCTGATGACTCATTTCCATTGTTACTCTAATTTCCTTTGTGTGTTTTATATGTCTCATATTCTACTACTACTTAAGAACAAGGTCGGACTTCAAAAAAACCTTTTACCTCAAATTCATTTCATTATATATTTTTGATTATTATTTCTTTCAGAATCACAAGACTTATAGAAATTGGATTTTTCGCAAAAAAATATCAAACATATTGGGACGATAAAAATAATATGAGGTTATCCAACAGCTCCTCGACCGACTCTGCCTATCGGGTAGACATAATCGGAATAGGAGCGATTTTGATAATTTCATTCATTTTCTACGGGGTCGGACTGCTTATTCTCGTCTGTGAGGAAATTTATAAACATATTTGGACTCAAAGATCCAATGCAAATAAAGTTGAAATTGACATTCTTTAACAAAAAATTTTCAATGCACTCAATTTTAAATAAATACACATTTCGATCAAAAATATGTTTTATTATTTTTCAAGTTTAATTATAGAAAGTGAAAAAGTCATGTGAAGTCGAAAGAAAATGACAGAACAAAACATCTTTTTAAATTGGCAACTGTAATATTTTCTCAACGCCTACATTGAAACATAATATGTCAAACAATAAGATTTTACAAGAAATTGTAAAAAATAGAATAATTTTATTCACATGGACCTCTGAGTCATTTTCGAGCTGATTTTCAGAAATGCCAGCAATTATATGTTATTCTAATCTTTTTAACAGATTATTTCTATTATTTTTACTTAAAAGTACGTAGGACTTAACACGAACATTATGAACACATTGCAAATATAATGGGCAATTTTGTGATTGGTCAATTGATGCGCAATGCTCGCCATAGCAGCTTTGCCGCCTCAATATCTGCTGTCTTCCTTCATCTCTTTGCAATTCATTATGCCACTTAGAAAGAGCTAAATGAAAATTTTTATATTATTTTTAAATGTAATTTAATTATTTTGATTTATTGAAATGAATATGATTTGATAATAAAAAAGATAAAATATGATTCATTCAAAAATAATTAATAAAAGAAAATTTGTGTGTTTAAATAAATTCATTATTTTTATAAATTAAATGCATTAAAGTGATAAAAATATTTATATTTTTAGAATTATATTCCGTCTTAGTTTTTCCTCTAGAATACTTAGTCTACCTCCCAATTACACTACTGGCACTTCGATTAGCTGGGTCCTCATCATAAAGTATAAAATTTATCTCAAAGTTCCTAATAATATTTTGTAGTTTCATTCATATGCCAATTTATTCATTGAAAACATACATCTTTAAGATCCAAATTCCTCAAATCTCGTGGCAAATAGTCTAGGAGAACATATTTTTAGTAGTGATGTCTAGCTTTTTCAACTAGCCTTTAATAGTTTTAAAATTAAAAACCTTACCAAATTGTTTAACTCTATTCTACATTATTGAACTATCTTTATTGGCCCCACATTATACATCTAATCAAAATAAATAAAATTCCATTTATCTGAAGCACCATCAAAAATATTAAAACAGTATATTATTATTATTATTATTATTATTATTATTATTATTATTATTATTATGATTATTAAAGAAAACCCCAATCCAACATATATATTATACCGCAATATATTTTCACAGATTCACTATCATTGTCAGGTAGATTCTAACTTGAAACTAATTAGAATTAAATTACTTTTTAAAACAAATTTCTTCATTAATCCTTATATTTTAAAAATATATTGTTGGTGTTGTGTAAAAAGTTCCCGTGCCGTTTTGGATTACAATTTCAACATATAGAATGACAATGAAAGGAAACATGATTAACCAACTGTTTTATTCGTCAAAGTAAAGTCCTCCATTGTCTATAACAAGCTGCTATCTCTCCACAAGCAACCGAATCTGATTAAAATATCAATTTTGATCTTTACTGGCAAAGAATTGCTGACAAGCCTGTTCAACCTCATATAAAGTTGTAAATTTTTGTCCTTGTAAGAAATGTTAAATTGAACGGAATAATCCGTAATCAAATGGAGCAACATCTGCTCTGTATGGAGGATGGAGTGAAACTTCAACACCAGACAATTCATCAATCTTCTGCTGAGTTAGACGAGCGCAATGGCAGGGGGCATTGTCAAATTGCATGAGAACTAGATTTTGATTGACTAATGCTGGGTATTTAACTTTTAAAATGTTGTATACACTATCCAGCTATTCACAGTAAAGCTCCGCATTGACTGCATGACCGTCAGGAATAAACTCTTAATGTAGAACACCTTGATAGTTCCACCAGACTGACAGCATCACTTTCTTACTAAAACGGTCTTGGCGGATCACTGGTTCAGGTCCTCTCCATGTTTAACCCATTGTTTTAATCGATTGTTATTAACAAAATAAATCCACTTCTCATCGCAGGTAACAATGCGTCTCCAAAAACGATCATCTGTAGGATTTTTAAGCAGCTGCTGACATATCTCAACTCGTTTTTTATCTTGTGCATCAGTGAGATTATGTGGATCCTGACGAAGCCGTTTCAGCGTGTAACGAAGGTGCTGCAGATGATTGTGGACAGTTTTGTTGCAGACCCCAGGACTTGTGGCTAAAGAAGCGTGCTTGCATGTTTATCTTCATTCAATTGCATCAACTAGAGCATTTTCATTCAATACTGATGGTCTCTCACATTGTGGTTTATCATTAGAGGCTAAGATCCCCATCATTAAAACGTTTGAACCATTCCACAGCTCCTGACTTCTTAACCGTACCCTCACATTCAACTGCAAAAATTTCCTCTACTGCTGCTCTTGTGGATAATCCTTTTTTCCAGTAACTACTTAACAAAGCTCGAATGACGATTTTTTCATTTGACATTTCAACGATTTCTGACAGAATTTAAATTTAAATATAGAGTAAAATTTAAATTTAAACCCCAGTACAAAATTAAATGAATTCAAGTAATGGTAATATACTAGTTTATTAAATTATAACTTCCCCGTATGCAAAGTACTTTATAAATTCACTTGCTGCTGCTGCCTGGGAACTTTTTATATGACCTAATATAATTTCCAGATAATTAATAAGGAATGTTCAAAATTCTAAACCATAAGAAAGAAAAAATTATCGAAATAATATTTGAAAACCCGGTTAGATGCAAAGGAGATGATGGGTAAGATCATGGTGAGAATGGATTTATCAGAATGTGTTGAGAAAAGGTCAAAAAGCAAGATGTGTAATAAAACTTTGAATACAAATATACTTTGGGTTTTGTTTGTCTAATTTATTTTTATAGAACTAATAGAGTTAGTGAAACCGACTATTATAATTTTATTTAAAACCCAACAATATTATACTAAAAAATTTATAAATTCTGCTTTAAAAATCTTATTTTATAAAATTTTATAAAATCAAAATTTAACAAAATTTTAATAAATTTTCAATAAAATATTTTTAAATTTCTAAACAAAACTATTTTAGGTTTATTTTTTTCATGTAGCAGAAAATTGAGTTTACTAATATCAATCAATTCCATCAGTCGACTGTAATCAAGAACTTGAGAGCGGAAATGACGGACAGTCATTCCAATGTATGTGGCATTACATACATGACATAAATATTCATAACCAAGATCTGAATATAAAGTTTTTTATACATTGAAGTTCTAAATCTCTTCCTCAATTCCAAAATCCTTCTCTTGAATACTGGAACAAACGAAGTATAAATTTCAAATTGAATTTAACATTCTAATTAATCTAACTATTTTAAAGAAATAAAGTTGAAAATTAAAATTAATTTTCGACTCTTCCGCAGGCTGGCAACAGTAATCCTCAGTAATTTGATTTCCATATCATTTCCGCTCTGGTGTTGGTTTTATTTTAACAACAAAATTCTCTTTGATTCTTCATTTGTTAAAAATTGAATCTTGTTTTCACCTTATGATGACTAGTGATGTAAATGTTAATTAATTTATTTTTTTTGTTTTAATTTCTAAAGGACACTTTGTTATAAAAATATTATTTGATATGTAAATGTGCTTTAACTGTAGGAACCTGTTTCTCATTTTCTCGCTGAAATATGTTGACTTTTGCGATTGAATTAATTTATTAGTTGCGTCAAATTAATTGAATGTCTATCCAAATTACAATATATAATTATGTTGAAGTTAGTTGCCTGACGATCAGATAAGCAACCAACACATCCATACACAGCAATACACAGCCATACACAGCCATACACAGCCATACACAGCCATACACATCTGAAAATGCTGATCATACATATTAGTAATAAACTGATCATATCTAGTTTACAAAACAAAAATAAAATTAAGCTCACTGAAACGTTTCACAACATTTTGCAGGATATATTGTTCAATATGTGCCAAAAAGAACCAACTATCAAGACAGCTTCGTCTTTGTTAAGAAGTTGTATTGAAATTTGTGATTTCAGTAGAATTTTATATAAATATTTGGAAATAGTTTTTGATTTTTATTTCTCAAAGACAGTGATTATTTTGACAAAAGATCCTGCAACGAAAATGTCATAAAGAAAATATGCAGTGAAGATTGCTTGAAATTAGGTAATTAATTGTTTGTTTTAATCATTGTAAAAGTTAACTTTTATAAAATAATTGAAACATTCTTTACGCATCTAATTAAGTGTATAGAATTTTTTAAAAATAAAACATAACCGAATTAACGAAACAAAAACATTAAAACGAAATGACTCTCTTACACAGAGCTTCCTAACCGACATCCTGTTCAAATATTCATCTAAACAGACATGTGTTTTGTGAATTAATAGGGAGGAATTTGGATATTATAAATTATATTTTTCATTATAAGGAAAAAAAACTAAAAGAAAATGACAGAAAAATTTTAAATTCTTATCAACCACATTTCATTAAAACAAAAATATTGTATCGACAGGTTGCCACCTAAAATGTAATACATCAAAAAATCATTAAAGGTTTTTGTAAAGTTTTTTAAAATATTTTTTAAAAATACGTAAAAATACCATGTAAAATACTATAATCTAGAAATATTTACGAAAATTAATAATAATAATTATTATTATTATTATTAAAGCAGCTCTAGTCAGGCAAAATGTCGAATAGCCAAAATTTAGCAAAAAATTCAAAACCTCACGAGTTTATTGGCAAATTAAATTTAAATATTTAACTCTAAAAGTATTTAAAGCTTAAATTTTTAAATTCATACTTTTTAAAAACATATAAGAATAAAACTCAACCAAAGAGGAAGTAGAAAGCAAAAAACGTTTAAAGTGATCATGATCTATTTTAGGTGGATCAATTTCATATTTCATTATAAGAATAAACACGGCAGAAAATGTCTTATTTATTTAGCTTTTATTTTTATAAATGATTCCGCTATTGACAAATTATTTTCAAGTTTATACAATTATAATTAATTATTATATTATTATTATAAATATTATAATTATTATAATTTTAGATAACTAAATAATGTTTTAATTTATGGTGCTGCCAAAGAATGACCGTTTTATAATTATTGTAATTATAATATTTCGTAGTGAAATCTAATTCAAATTCAAGACTGCACATTCAATGCAGCTGATTTTTTTCAATTTTTCAATTTTATACATCTCATCTTTCTAACTAAAAATAGTTTAAAAATTTTAAGTTATTTTTAAAAAAAATAATTATAAATGATTCCGCTATTGACAAATTATTTTAAAGTTTATACAATTATAATAATTATTGCTTACTTATTAATTACTATTTACTTACGTAATAGTTTAGAAAATTATATGAATATAAGCTGAAAGTTTATTATCATCATTGAAAAGTCTACTTGATCACTATTTGAAACTGTCAATCAGTATGATGTCAAGACAACTTTACAGGATGAATTTATTATCAACTCTAATCGCGGTTTTCTTTGCGAAACTATTTCCAAATTCAGTCCACTATAAGCAGAAAAAACATTACACCGGGTAATGCGTACTCACTAAGATGTTGAGAATTTTTGTTTTCTCTAAATGTTTCGACAACCATAATGCTACAAATGATAAATAAGTTAGCATCCTCGCTCGGAAATTTTTTTTGGAAGTGGCGAAAACAAATTTGAGCTAATTATTGTATACTAGTCAGCTACAAATTTTGGAAATTTAGTTTTGTTTGTTTTGCGTTTTGGTAACATTTTAATACCTTTGACCAAATTATTATTTCTGACTGAAATTTTGTATGTGATTTTATTCTGCTCAACTCAAATTTTGTGTTAATTTTTTATCATTTTGAAATTGACTTTTGATTGGTTAATTTTGTAATGGACGCAGAATTAAATTTAAAGTAATATGCATGTTTGATATTTATTCTGAGGTTGAGTACAAGCGTTCAAATTTGAGCTTTGTAGATGAAATTTGTTTTAGCTAATTTTTCAGCTCAAAATTCAATTTTAAGAAATAACGGAATTTTTAGTCCAAAAACCTTACGTCAACAAACTTTACATCCAAAAATATAGAATTTAATTACAAAATGTTTCTCTTTAAACAAAGCTTATAATGTCATGTTTTAGACAAATCCTTTTGATTCTTAAAAAATTTGTACGCTATCCATAATTTATATAAAATTTCTGAAAACAGATATAATTCAGACTTTAAGACTCTTGGTTACAATTATTATAATTATTATAATTATTATTATTATTATTATTATTATTATTATTATTATTATTATTATTATTATTATTATTATTATTATTATTATTATTATTATTATTATTATTGTAGTAGAATAAATTAAATATTAAATAAGTAAATGATAAGATAAGCATTTTGCTGAAAAGTATATATAAACTGAATGATAAAAACTTGCGGTTATAAAAAAATTTTTTTCGATTTCTTGGATTCAAATTCTTTCAATTTTCAAATGCCTTTTTGATCATCTTTTTATATTTGTTTTCTGTTTTCTCATTAGTTGAAAATTTTAAAATCTTTTTTGATGAAATTAAATATTTTAAATAAATTAAATTGTTAGGAATTCAAAAATAAATCAAGTAGAAATATAAAATTAAAATTAAAAGAATATTAAATTTTGAAAGGTTTTCCTTTTTAACAAAGAAAAAACTTTCCAATAACTTTCCGTAAATAATTAAAAATACAAATTTAATTATACTTTGGGTTCTTAAAATATTTTTTCCGATTTTTATTCACTTGAACTTGATTTAATTATAATTATTCTTACATTTTTTATGTTTATATAAATGTCAACAACCAATCAGACTGAAGCTTTCACTGATTTCTTCCATAGTGTAAATTATTGGAGGTTTTTTTCTCAAAATTTTACTGAAATTGATTACATATTTCTTAATAATTTCTAGCGGTTCTTATTGTAAATTCTGTAAAACCATTAAAATATATATTTCTTTTTTTTGTTTTACATGCAAAACAACTCACCCACCATTCATTACAACGGTTTGTGCATTTAAATAATATTTTGTTGAAACCAAAGTAACAAATGTACAATTCTTTACCTTCAAATTTTTTCACATATTCACTTTCAGTGGTTCCGTTTGTCCTGTTCCTGAATAGGGTTGGAACGCTAAAGCCATTTGTGAAGAATTGCTCGAACACTTTTGACATTCTCCAACAGCCAATGTAAACATCATTTGATAACGTAACTGCTTCAGTTGTAGTTTGGTAGGTGAAGTAACTTCTTTTTCATGCTGCTCGTAATTTTCATCGTCGCTTAAGTCTGTGATATTTTCTGAAGTGCTAAAGGGAGAAAGCATTTGTTTTAGCCGAGGAATTAGGTAAAATGTTAGTAAATTCATTCTTTACTTTAGAGGGATGCAATCACTTACACATTTATTAGTATCATACAGTCAGATCCAAAAGGCAAATACAACTCAATCTGTTTACACACCAAAATTACAAATGAACACATAATTTTGTGTAAATTACGCATATTTTCCATAGCCCACAAAAACCCCTGCTTATATTACTTTCAATTTGTAAACTTGAGTAATGTAAAATAAATAATGTAATAAGATTTTAGCAGTTATTGTTTAACTGAAGCATCAATTAAATTATTATGATAGTAATTATAAATAGTAAGCCGGTTGCTATTTAATACAAATTATACTGAAAATAAATTCTTTTGACTTCATTTTAAATATAATTTCAAACTGTGAAAACAGTATTGACCAAAATAATATATAAAAATCTTTTTTATTTTTACCATCGATCTTTTCCAATTATTTCTTAATTTTGAAACTCGATCAATATAAACAAAAAAGTAAATAATAATATTTGTTGAATCGCCACAATGGTCAAACATCATGAAAATTTATTAAAAATATCTTACAATAAATCACTTCCGATTTCCTGGATCGTCCAAGCTGGATGTATATCAACCGAATACCCGATTGTCCTAATATCATCCATTTTATTCAAACATTTATTAATAAAACAAAACAAAAACCGTTTGATTTTTTAATAAATTCTTAACACTGTTTGTTGATAAATTCAAGCCAATTTTTAAAACAATAAAGATTTAGACTATAAAGATTTTCACGAAGCTAATTCAAGATGAGAATTCTATCATGAGACAAAAGCAAAACAAATTCTATCCGATGCACACAAAAAAAGACAATATCAGCACACAATAACATCAAACGTGTGTTGTTTCGTAAACATTAAAAAAGAATAAAAAAGAAAAAAAAGAAAAAAAAAGAAAAAAAAGAAAAAAAAAGTCTAAATTGAAAACCAACGGGGTGAAATCACCAGATTGACTTGAAGGTAGTAATATAAATATATAAATATACGAGGCGTGGGTAATAAAATAAACAACTTTCAGACTGCATTTCAACACTTGCCATATCAAAGAGATATTTTTAAGAACAAAGAAATAGTAAAATAAGGAGTATAACATGTCGGTTTTTGAGATTACACAGTTAATTACAGAAGTTTTATTTTATGAATTCAAATAAATATACACTTTATTAAAAAGATCTTTTATTTAGTCGAAGACCGGAGTAACACAGAACTGCATACAGGTATTTTTATATATTTTTATATCTGCATTATATTTTCAGTAACTATAACTCTGTCGACAATAATTCCAATCGTTGTTCTAGTAATAGTGATCTTCTTAATAAGTATGTTAATTTTATTTCAAATTTATAGAAAATATATTTTAGTATTATGTCTAATATTAACCAATGAGAAAGTATATATACAGTAATCCCTCGCTGTGCGCGGTATTTACGTTCCAAAAATGAAGCGCGCACACCGAAAACGCGATCTGCGAACCCACTTTGGCATTGAATTTTGGGAATACGTTCCAAATCCTAAATATCTCAAAAAAATAAAATTAATTTTAAGTAAATACTTGCAAATAAATAAAGTCTTTTATTTCTGATTTTAACATAAACAAAAAATTAAAAAAATTAAAAATTCATTTGAATTTAAACAAAACCAAAAACTCATTAAATTATTTATGTGGCCTAGCAAACACACATATTTTTTCGCCTCTTTCTAGTGCTTTAACAATTGCTAATTTTACCTCCAATGTTAAAAATTTTCTTTTTCTAGCCACGTTCATCTTTGAGATTTAATAAAACTAAAAATAATAATCAACTTAAATGAAAACTGATACGATTAAACAAAATTGGGAAAGTATGTTTAACACCCACTTGAATATAAATATACCCTAAAATTGAAAAAAAAACTGTTATTACCTTTTCAATTGTTACATACTTTAAACGAAGGTTTTCGAAAACAAACCGCGAATAATGTGTACATATTATACAGAAGTCATATACAACATATTAAGGGGATTTCCTAAATTCTATGTTATCTCCCGCGAAAAAAAGAATAATATTTTCAGCAAAAAATAACATCAAAAAGAAAAAGTATGAAATATTTGCGCGCAGTTCAAAATTTTGGTGTCAAAGACAAAATCGAACAGCTGCGAAACCGCGCAGGCCGAGGGATTACTGTATATACATATACATATTTAAAAAACCTTTTTGACTATGAATCATAATGATATCGATGTTTTATATATATATATATATATCGAAATCTCCAATAGAAATTTTGAAATTTGTTCCTGAATCAGAGTATCCTATTAAAAAAAGTGATGTGTAAATTGATTTCTATTTTGGGTACAACATACTGCTGTGAATCTTTGTAATCAACAGTGAAATTTATTAAATAGAAGCATCGCTCCATGCTAACGAACAAACATTTAAATGAACTTATTCGTAACGCGCTAACAAGGTGTGAACCAGGTTTTAAGAGATTGGTGGGGCATATACAAACTCTTGCAGGAACTCGTAAAGAAAAATTTTTCTTTACAAGCATATTTCTTAAAATGAATTATAAAATAACTGAAAATAAATATTTTTTTAAACTATGCAATATAAATTATATTGAATTAAAACATTTGTCTAATTGCGGCACTCAAAATTCTGAGTTTTCGATTTTCGGCTCCCACTAGAATCAAAAAAGGAATATACTTTATTTAGATAATTATATTTTATTATAAAAAATTATAATTTAATTTAATTTATATATATGTTAATTTATATTAAAATATTATAATAATAATATATTAATAATTAATATAAATTAATAAATAATTTATATTAACAAGTCATTTATAGACGATTGAATTTTCAAGTTATGATAAAAATCATAAATTTCAGAGTTAACCGGATATAATTATTAAAAAATTTTTTTTAATAAATTCATATATTAAATTATGTAATTGTAATTTTACATTCTGGATATGTATTGTAAACATGAAAGTAAATATTTTTATTGATCACTATGTCTGATTATATTCAAAGAATATACGATACATTAAGTGATACCCAGTACATTTCCTAATAGTGTACTAGTTTCAAGCTAATGGCTGCCATCAGTACCATGCCGGGAGGCGCTCAGATTTCTCTGAGCTCCAGGTAAGTGTAAAAACAGTGTCAAATTGACACTGTTATCGTAGCGGCATAGTACTGATGAGAGCCATTAGTTCGAAACTAGTATACTATTGGGAAATGCACTGGATATCACTTAATGTATCGTATATTCTGTAAATAATTTTATTTATAAAAGTAATGAAAGTAATAAACATTTATTTATATACCTGGCTTTTTACTAAAAAAAATCAAAATTTAAAAACATTTAATATTTAGAATAAATTTAGCCATTGTCTTCAGGTATGCCCTTTTCATTACAAGTCATATATTTTAATTTTTCTACTTTTTTTCATTACATAATGATGCTAAACATTTATGAACTTGATGTCTTAAACATTGATAAATCATATTTATGTATTTTTATATTATATTTTTAATTATATTATAGTTGATGTATACGCTCATTATTTTCAGTTGGTATATAGTTGGGCTCTTTATTTTATAATTTATACTACAAACATATTATAAACATTTTAAACAAATAATAAAAATTATTACATTTTTTGTTCTCTATTCTAGATTGTATTCTGGAACGCTGCACAGAAGCATCATTGTTCACCAGAATAAAATCCTTAGGCGAAAAAAAAAGTAATTTACTATAGATTTTAATTTTTTTTTTAAATTGTTTATTAAATTTTCAGTAATAATATATTTAAGCATTATATATTTTAAAGATTTTATAATATAAACGTAAACGAACTAGTTTTTCTGAGCCACTTTATTAAAACAAAAAATTGAAAGTTATGAGTGTTTTAATGGTGCTTTTAAAGGATATTACAAGAATTTAGTATAATTGTAGGATATTTAATACGAATATTCTTTCCGAAACCTCAAAACCCAATATAAAATATTATATAGGATTATGGATGAAAAAAACAAAATACATTACTCTAGAACAGTGGTTCTTAACCAGGGGTGCGATCTAGTATATATGGGGGAGCGAGTTTACAATTTTTAAAATTCACTGTAATTAGTAGGTACTTATGCACTTAAGTACTTACCGGGTTCGAATCCAAAAAAATACAAAATACTAATCCTAATTGGCTTTTTTTTTGGTCCAGAACTAATCTAACCTTATACCTAACCCTGTTTTATTTTATTAAATTGATTATTTTAGAATCTAAATTTTAGATAATAGTTAAGATTTTTAAAAAATTGTTATGCACATAATATTAATAAAAAATATATTGTGCATTGTTTTTTTTTAATTTATATAATTCCTTATTTTTGGTAAGGGTGCGTGAATTTTGTTTGAACACTTTAGGGGCGCTAGTAGCTAAAAGGGTTAAGAACCACTGCTCTAGAACCTTCAGTAAATAATGATGACTTGGAACGAAATTTGTTGTAAAATCAATTTTAGACTAAAGATATTCATTTAAATTTGTGATAAACCTATTGTTTAAAAGAGAATACTTTATTCAACAGAGGTTGATAACGTGAGTTACTCATTTGAATGAAAGAAATTATGACAAACATTTCCTGATGTTCTTCAATTCTTAATAGCTCCCTAAATAAGGCTTAAGAGTATTCTGTGTTTATAAGATGTGTCTTTAATTTAGGCTTTTGATGTGGAATCATCCCGAATAAATTAAAAATGTAAATGATATTGATATGGGTAAAGAACTACCTTCTCATTTCAATCCCATGATGACAAAATTAAGAACATATTTCTAAATAAATATTTATTGAAATATCCTAACTGTGTAAACAAATTAGAAACTGTACAAACATGAAATTCTATATTTATTTCCAAAAATCAGTAAGCATTTCAGAAATAATTTTTTGATATGTGGTTATCGGGAATAACTGAATGTCCAGAATTTGTCAATGATGCTATTTAAGTCAAGAGAGACTAAATAATTTTTCATTGGTATAATTTAATAAATTAATTTAATAAGAAATATATTCTAAAATCTTTAGTATTTTTTTTAAAAAAAAATTTACTGACTTAAACACTATTCCTATCGTTTCACATTAATGGGGGCTTTATTTGTTTAAATACGCAACGAAAATGAAACACTTTTATAAATAAGTTTGATAATTTCTAATTATTGTAATAGTAAAAATATTTTGATTTTAAAATTAATTTCAGGCTCAGTTCCAACTCAAGGTAAATTCATTTTAATAATAATAAATAATGCTTTTGCTTATATACTTTCTATGTACTATTTTGATATGCCATATTTATTGGTATTTATTCATTTTGAATAATTCAAGACAAAAATAAATTAAAAATTTAGCAATCTTTTGGTTTATGAGGAAAAATTTTTATTTTAACAAACTCTACTTACTCACAAAAACTATAAGTAGTATTATTTAATAAAAGCAATATTTTTGTGTTTAATTTTAAAATTATCTTGCTCTGATCTCACAAAGGTTTGAATTTTGAAAAATGTTACTCAGCAATTAAAATTAATAAATTACTAAAAGGAAAATAATTTTTTTTTAAAAATTACTATATAATAATGCAGAATCTTGAATTATTTAATTTATTTTATTCAAAATCTCTTTATAATATTGGTTATGCACATATTTTATTTTATAAAAAATTCAATTTCTTGTTTTAATTTTTTTTGATTTTTATAGTAAAAGCGCAGCTATTCTTTCATATATTTTCTAATATTCAATTTGGTACAGTTTAAAGGCCCAGTACTACCCAATTGTCTATTTTAAATGAAGGTTCCTTGTAAAAAATACACTTACATCCATGATAGTTATTTTACATTTGTATAGCATTCTTGTTTTATTATATAACTTGCTTTACGCAAAAGTTAAAATTTATCTTTAAACTAATGTCCGCAGTTGAATACATCTTATAAGTTTGCCTTTAGGTACCCAGTGTAAAAGGTTTCCTCGATACTGACTGCAACTTTGCGGATCATGAAAAATAACAAAACCCATGTAGGATAGGTACCCAACTAAAATTGTAGTTAACCTTCCGAATATGGTTGAGAACCTAAATATATATATATATATATATATATATATATATATATATATATGTTTCCTCAATAATTTCTTCATTATGTAATAACAGATATATAAATGAGAGAAATTATTTCACAATTGTATAATCATGTATAACAATCAAACAGAAAAAGTTGATCATAAGTGCGATCTTTGCGAAACCATTCAAGCTGAACGGGAAATTGTCAAATTGGATAAATGTCGTCATTTAATACATTTTGACTGCCTTGTCATTCAGACAATGAATAAAACAAATGCATGTCCACTCTGCAAAACCCCTTATAAAGAATTTGAGTATTGCACAGGAAGTTTTCCCCTCAAATCTCTCGTAGTAATTAAAAATTATTTGTACAGTTTTCGGCTTGGACAAAGTCATTTTCAGGATTCAAAAATCCAAGGATACTCATACTTACTTGGACAATATGATTTGATTGATCACGGACGGCCTTTCATCGTAC
Organism: Schmidtea mediterranea; assembly: GCA_022537955.1. Lineage (NCBI taxonomy): Eukaryota > Metazoa > Platyhelminthes > Tricladida > Dugesiidae > Schmidtea > Schmidtea mediterranea. The sequence continues at coordinate 14,653,500 of CM039681.1, forward strand.
TCATTCAAATTAAGTCCACAAGTCATTTTTGGTACGCCTATGGGACAGCTCTCGATAATATTGTACCAGTATCTTTGTGTTTCGTCAAACGACACCAACTTGAAATTGATATCCATTTGATTAGATTTTTCACTTTTAGTCTCAAACCAAGGGTACTTGAAAGTGAAATTGTAGGTTTAAAGGTGGAAATAATCCCATCGATCACTAGAGTTGGTATTTTCTATTGTAAAATTATGCTGAAAGACGGACTAAGCTCAAATGAATTTCCTGGACACAATGAATTGAAATCTATTGCGACTTACCTACCAACAAGATATAAACAAGTTTATAAATTAATCTTCACGACGTCCCAACCTCTTTCTAAATGATTACCTATTCCCGACTTTAGGGTGGATAAATCGGCAAATTGTTTCATTGAAACTTATTGCATAAATTTAATGTTTTGTTAGTAAATAAAGAAACGTAAGATAACTATTTCTTTATTTCTTCAACAAGGTGACTGATGGCAATAGACTATGGCAATTATAAAATTTTGTTTTTATTATAATAATTACTATTTTTATTGTTGTTATTATTCTTACTTTTATTTTTATTCTTTTATTACTATTACTACTATTATTACCCATTCTGCTGCACGTAAATTGGGTGTGTATCGTATATTCTTATGCACCTGGTTTTATGGAATGAAGTCATTTATAATACTTCTGTTTGCAATGAAATACCTCATCTATAATAAAGGTTAGTAAGTAAAACCAATGAAAAGTTTATGATTTCTCACTAAACCATTTATTAATATATTGTGTTTATTTGTACAATATTTCCATATATCGTAAGTTAATATGCATATTTGACAGCGCCGTATTATCGCAAGTGCAACAAGGGCAATAGCAATAAGCCCCCGATTTTTAGGAGCCCCCAAATTTCAAATACATTAGAAAAAGTTCTCTAATAGTAAAAAATACCACTAAAAATGATAAAAAAAGCAAAGATAAAAATTCAAAATTCGTTTAACTTTCAAACAAATCAAGTTGGCTACGATTTAATTTTAAACAAATATACCTAATACAATACTGTCGATTAAAAATTCAACAGTCAAAACCATTGTTTACAGTGATATAATTGATGAATTTGTCAGCAAGACTAGAAAGATTGCTTTATAATTGCTTTATATTATTTTTTAATTAAAACCAACAACAATAAATTCAATAAAATTAAAAAAAAAATTTTTAGTGTCTGCATAGGGCCCCAAAAAGTTACAACACGGCGCTGATATTTGACACTATGGTGTTTATGTGTTCAGTTTATTTTTTCTATCATTTTTGAAACAAATTATAAATTTGAAAGGATTATTTTAGATTCGGAAGTATGGTTTCGTCAATTTAATTAATACTTTGCAACAAAGGCTTATTTTATTATTTACTTTACTGAAATTACAAAATTGTATTTTAAAAATTTTTAATATAATTCAAATAAATAATCAATAAATTTTTAACTATTTTCAAAAATACATATGCATTACACCAATATTTGAGAGACTTTTTATCATTACTGTTGTCGAGTTCTTGAACATTGTCGATCGAAGGAATTGACCAATATTAGTGCACAAAATAATGGTTGTCTAAGTAAAATAAGTTCGTCTGATTTCAAAATTTAATTGAAAAGTTTTAATATAGTTAATAGAAATTTGTGATATATGACGCTTGTTTTGAGGATATGTAAATTGTTGTTGTCGTTTTTTTGAATGGTTGGATAAAGTTATTGAATAAAGTCATATGTAATTAGTTTAATAAATATTTTCTATCTCGTTTTTCTATCCGAGCTGATAATGACATGAAACTGTCGAAATATATGTATGAGTAGAACTTTCAAATAAATAAATCATTGCTTTGTTTAATAATAATAATAATAATAATAATAATAATAATAATAATAATAATAATAATTATAATAATAATAATAATAATAATAATAATAAAATTTTAGAAGTCGATGGAAAGACGGAGAATGAACATGTAGCATTAAGTAATATATTTTTCTGAATTTATTATTGTATTTACATTATTTTATTGGTAATTTTTGTTTTCCTGTAACTATGAACCATTTTGTCCACTTACCCTCTAGTGTCATTAGCTATTATGAAACATGTCCTTGTAAAATATAACAAATTGTCAAATAAACCCATAATGAGCTTTGAATACAAATTTTTCTGAAAAATATCAAATTAAACGGTTTTTAGTCCTATTTTGGGTTCTAGCATTTCCAAAAATGTAATTTAAACGGAGTACCGTTCGGAAACAGCTTAAAATGAGCTCTTGTTCAGAAACTGTCAACAACCTCTGGGACTCACAGTGAATGTTGGCGTCGTTCATCACTGCAGCCACGGGTACTATGATTTTGTGACCAATTTTTTGTCTCCCAGTCATTTTAATATGTAATTGAATTAAAAATTAATAAAGTAATAATTGATTAAGCTATTTATTTTGGGAAATAAAAAAATAATTAATTGCGGAAAACCGAAATATTGCCATTTAATAAAATTATATATTGATGCTCAACTGGGAGGTTTTCTCTAATTTTTAATCATATATTAAAATTCCATATGATAAGAACTAATATCCTCACATTATTTTTCTTTTATATTATTAATTATATATAATTATAAAACTCATAACTTCCATCCAAATTATAACTAAGCACATGTTTTAAACTGATTTTACTGGGTTATTTATTATTTTGCAATATTTCTTAATTCAATTGGTTTTCAATAAAAACGGTACTAAAATGATTTTTCTATCTTCAAAAGTAAGCTTATAGCTAATTTTACTACCCGGCATTGCCTAGCATTTGGTTTTGTTTTTACAATAATTTCATATTCCCCCAATATTTCATTGAAAACGCTAAAATAATCAATGCATGCAGGAAAAGACATGCCAAAACAATTCAACTCACTAGAAATGATTTATTCATTATATGATAATTTTAACAGCTGGCCGTCAATCATAATATTGGATTCAATTGCATTATTGACATGTTCATGGTTTTATTGTGGTTGGAACAAACAATATGACATATTGTAGAATAAATATTTAAAATCTTTATGGCTCATTATGGAAATGTTGTTGCAAACTGGGATTTATTTTCAGTTATTCTAGATGCAATCTAGTTGAATTTACGCGTCAACTTGTATTATATGAGTTATTATTCAGTCGAAACAGATGTATCTTACTAACATTAAATAATTATAATTTCAAACAAATATTACTACACAATTCATTTTATAAGTGTAAAAGATTTTTATGTAAATATAAATAAATATTATGACTTTTTTCTTATAAATATTTTTTAATATAGCCGTAAATGTGTTTCAGTTAAGGATGTCCTTTATATCAGATTGCACAAAACCAGAGATAGTATACCAAATGAGCAATTTTATATTTAACTGTTATATATTATTAATAAATAAACAGATCTAGAAAAATGAAATATATATATTAAAGTGTAGCAATAAGGGTGGTCATGTGGCAATATAAATATGTCTTAAGTATATACTAAAATAAAACATACAAAATTACTTCACATATTTCGGTTTCACTAAATTGTTATGTAATAATATAGATTTGAAAAAATAGGAAATTCCATAAATCAGAGCTCGACTCACGTGAAAAGATGTAGTTTCCTGTCATATTTTTGATATATTCAAAAATATAATTGTTGCGCGTGGGAAACTTTTTAATTGAATAAGCCAATTAACTGCACTGATCAAGATTACTCCTTTTCCAAATTCAATCTACTATAAGCAGATAAATTGTATGTTAGATTTTAGAATACTAAAACAGTTGTGATAGAATGTGAATGATCAAGTTCTATATCCATAATATCCTCACAACTAAATATAAAACGTCTATGATATTCAATGCATTCTTCGGATTCTTGTATGGAGTGGTTCTTTATTATTCAAAATCTGTTCTATATGCTATATTGAATACAATATTAATATTAAATTTCTTTTTCAGATCAAAATCTTATTATCTAAAAATGAACCTCAAAAAACTGACAATTTTATCATTATTATCCAGAGAATTATTTTTACAATGCATTATTACGTTTATTTTTCATTATAAATAAAAACAGTTTTAATTCCATTATATTTGATATATATTTACTATTTTATAATTCATAAATATATAATCAGGGTCAGATCAGGTTTCATTTCAAACAACAAATTTCTAAAAGCCTCACATATCATATCGTAGAGAATTTAATTCTATATCGAACCACCAAAAGTACTTTGAAAAATATTGAGAAAAACATCACTGAGAAAATCAGAAGTTTTCACGTGTAACTTTAGACATAATTTTCAGAGAAATTTGATTTTCTTAAAAAATGGAAATGTTTGAAATTTAGTTTTATAAAATGAGCGCCAAACTCGTAAATATTTAAACAAAAATATCAATTATCAACACAAATCAAACCATTTTCATGGATTTTTCAAAATTTACAAATGAAAATTCATGATTTTAATTAATAAAATTTTATTTAACAAACATAAAAAATATATTTTATTGCGATTCCGGATTCTATTTTACAAATGTGACGATTAAAGAAAACAAAAACAGATCAAAGGTGAAAATCATTTTATGTTTTATTGTTTAATAAAAGTGGTTTGTTAATTTTTAAAGCCAATAAAGAAATTATTTTAGTTTTTATAGTCATTGCTGTAGTCGAATTATTATATGTTTATTGCGATTTATTTAAACAAACGTTTTTCAACAGAGTATTTTTGGAACAATTAAATCAATCACATACATTAAGTAGGGTCGGTACCCCACTTAAATGTATATTAGTTAATGTGATGTGATTGTATTGAGATATCTTATTTTCCTGGCTCATGTATGTTAACCCTTATGACTAATGTATAACGAGCCTGTATTGTTGATTGATTATATTTATATTGATTATATATATATATATATATATATATATATATATATATATAATCAATATAAATATAATCAATCAAGAGGTAGCGGGACGTATCCCCCCAACGTGCGACGATGCCCTTGGAAACTGCGACGTGCGACAGTCGCTTTTTAAGTCACGCGATCTACACGATTTAAGATTTTAAGATTTATGTAAAGATTGAAACAGATTGAATTAAGAGTTTAAGATTGTCGATGTAAAGATTGAAACGGATTGAATTAAGAATAAACCAATTACTGTTTAAAACATCACAGGATTGGTTAATTGCTCACAACAAACCCACAATTTTAAAAATATTTAAATTCACTTACCTTAGCGTTGGGCTACATTTTTTCTCCGGGGCCCCGGGTATTTTCCCCGTCAACCCCCCCTCTTGTCGGGCCTGTATATATATATATATATATATATATATATATATATATATGTTTCCTCAATAATTTCTTCATTATGTAATAACAGATATATAAATGAGAGAAATTATTTCACAATTGTATAATCATGTATAACAATCAAACAGAAAAAGTTGATCATAAGTGCGATCTTTGCGAAACCATTCAAGCTGAACGGGAAATTGTCAAATTGGATAAATGTCGTCATTTAATACATTTTGACTGCCTTGTCATTCAGACAATGAATAAAACAAATGCATGTCCACTCTGCAAAACCCCTTATAAAGAATTTGAGTATTGCACAGGAAGTTTTCCCCTCAAATCTCTCGTAGTAATTAAAAATTATTTGTACAGTTTTCGACTTGGACAAAGTCATTTTCAGGATTCAAAAATCCAAGGATACTCATACTTACTTGGACAATATGATTTGATTGATCACGGACGGCCTTTCATCGTACTCATTCAAATTAAGTCCACAAGTCATTTTTGGTACGCCTATGGGACAGCTCTCGATAATATTGTACCAGTATCTTTGTGTTTCGTCAAACGACACCAACTTGAAATTGATATCCATTTGATTAGATTTTTCACTTTTAGTCTCAAACCAAGGGTACTTGAAAGTGAAATTGTAGGTTTAAAGGTGGAAATAATCCCATCGATCACTAGAGTTGGTATTTTCTATTGTAAAATTATGCTGAAAGACGGACTAAGCTCAAATGAATTTCCTGGACACAATGAATTGAAATCTATTGCGACTTACCTACCAACAAGATATAAACAAGTTTATAAATTAATCTTCACGACGTCCCAACCTCTTTCTAAATGATTACCTATTCCCGACTTTAGGGTGGATAAATCGGCAAATTGTTTCATTGAAACTTATTGCATAAATTTAATGTTTTGTTAGTAAATAAAGAAACGTAAGATAACTATTTCTTTATTTCTTCAACAAGGTGACTGATGGCAATAGACTATGGCAATTATAAAATTTTGTTTTTATTATAATAATTACTATTTTTATTGTTGTTATTATTCTTACTTTTATTTTTATTCTTTTATTACTATTACTACTATTATTACCCATTCTGCTGCACGTAAATTGGGTGTGTATCGTATATTCTTATGCACCTGGTTTTATGGAATGAAGTCATTTATAATACTTCTGTTTGCAATGAAATACCTCATCTATAATAAAGGTTAGTAAGTAAAACCAATGAAAAGTTTATGATTTCTCACTAAACCATTTATTAATATATTGTGTTTATTTGTACAATATTTCCATATATCGTAAGTTAATATGCATATTTGACAGCGCCGTATTATCGCAAGTGCAACAAGGGCAATAGCAATAAGCCCCCGATTTTTAGGAGCCCCCAAATTTCAAATACATTAGAAAAAGTTCTCTAATAGTAAAAAATACCACTAAAAATGATAAAAAAAGCAAAGATAAAAATTCAAAATTCGTTTAACTTTCAAACAAATCAAGTTGGCTACGATTTAATTTTAAACAAATATACCTAATACAATACTGTCGATTAAAAATTCAACAGTCAAAACCATTGTTTACAGTGATATAATTGATGAATTTGTCAGCAAGACTAGAAAGATTGCTTTATAATTGCTTTATATTATTTTTTAATTAAAACCAACAACAATAAATTCAATAAAATTAAAAAAAAAAATTTTTAGTGTCTGCATAGGGCCCCAAAAAGTTACAACACGGCGCTGATATTTGACACTATGGTGTTTATGTGTTCAGTTTATTTTTTCTATCATTTTTGAAACAAATTATAAATTTGAAAGGATTATTTTAGATTCGGAAGTATGGTTTCGTCAATTTAATTAATACTTTGCAACAAAGGCTTATTTTATTATTTACTTTACTGAAATTACAAAATTGTATTTTAAAAATTTTTAATATAATTCAAATAAATAATCAATAAATTTTTAACTATTTTCAAAAATACATATGCATTACACCAATATTTGAGAGACTTTTTATCATTACTGTTGTCGAGTTCTTGAACATTGTCGATCGAAGGAATTGACCAATATTAGTGCACAAAATAATGGTTGTCTAAGTAAAATAAGTTCGTCTGATTTCAAAATTTAATTGAAAAGTTTTAATATAGTTAATAGAAATTTGTGATATATGACGCTTGTTTTGAGGATATGTAAATTGTTGTTGTCGTTTTTTTGAATGGTTGGATAAAGTTATTGAATAAAGTCATATGTAATTAGTTTAATAAATATTTTCTATCTCGTTTTTCTATCCGAGCTGATAATGACATGAAACTGTCGAAATATATGTATGAGTAGAACTTTCAAATAAATAAATCATTGCTTTGTTTAATAATAATAATAATAATAATAATAATAATAATAATAATAATAATAATAATAATTATAATAATAATAATAATAATAATAATAATAATAAAATTTTAGAAGTCGATGGAAAGACGGAGAATGAACATGTAGCATTAAGTAATATATTTTTCTGAATTTATTATTGTATTTACATTATTTTATTGGTAATTTTTGTTTTCCTGTAACTATGAACCATTTTGTCCACTTACCCTCTAGTGTCATTAGCTATTATGAAACATGTCCTTGTAAAATATAACAAATTGTCAAATAAACCCATAATGAGCTTTGAATACAAATTTTTCTGAAAAATATCAAATTAAACGGTTTTTAGTCCTATTTTGGGTTCTAGCGTTTCCAAAAATGTAATTTAAACGGAGTACCGTTCGGAAACAGCTTAAAATGAGCTCTTGTTCAGAAACTGTCAACAACCTCTGGGACTCACAGTGAATGTTGGCGTCGTTCATCACTGCAGCCACGGGTACTATGATTTTGTGACCAATTTTTTGTCTCCCAGTCATTTTAATATGTAATTGAATTAAAAATTAATAAAGTAATAATTGATTAAGCTATTTATTTTGGGAAATAAAAAAATAATTAATTGCGGAAAACCGAAATATTGCCATTTAATAAAATTATATATTGATGCTCAACTGGGAGGTTTTCTCTAATTTTTAATCATATATTAAAATTCCATATGATAAGAACTAATATCCTCACATTATTTTTCTTTTATATTATTAATTATATATAATTATAAAACTCATAACTTCCATCCAAATTATAACTAAGCACATGTTTTAAACTGATTTTACTGGGTTATTTATTATTTTGCAATATTTCTTAATTCAATTGGTTTTCAATAAAAACGGTACTAAAATGATTTTTCTATCTTCAAAAGTAAGCTTATAGCTAATTTTACTACCCGGCATTGCCTAGCATTTGGTTTTGTTTTTACAATAATTTCATATTCCCCAATATTTCATTGAAAACGCTAAAATAATCAATGCATGCAGGAAAAGACATGCCAAAACAATTCAACTCACTAGAAATGATTTATTCATTATATGATAATTTTAACAGCTGGCCGTCAATCATAATATTGGATTCAATTGCATTATTGACATGTTCATGGTTTTATTGTGGTTGGAACAAACAATATGACATATTGTAGAATAAATATTTAAAATCTTTATGGCTCATTATGGAAATGTTGTTGCAAACTGGGATTTATTTTCAGTTATTCTAGATGCAATCTAGTTGAATTTACGCGTCAACTTGTATTATATGAGTTATTATTCAGTCGAAACAGATGTATCTTACTAACATTAAATAATTATAATTTCAAACAAATATTACTACACAATTCATTTTATAAGTGTAAAAGATTTTTATGTAAATATAAATAAATATTATGACTTTTTTCTTATAAATATTTTTTAATATAGCCGTAAATGTGTTTCAGTTAAGGATGTCCTTTATATCAGATTGCACAAAACCAGAGATAGTATACCAAATGAGCAATTTTATATTTAACTGTTATATATTATTAATAAATAAACAGATCTAGAAAAATGAAATATATATATTAAAGTGTAGCAATAAGGGTGGTCATGTGGCAATATAAATATGTCTTAAGTATATACTAAAATAAAACATACAAAATTACTTCACATATTTCGGTTTCACTAAATTGTTATGTAATAATATAGATTTGAAAAATAGGAAATTCCATAAATCAGAGCTCGACTCACGTGAAAAGATGTAGTTTCCTGTCATATTTTTGATATATTCAAAAATATAATTGTTGCGCGTGGGAAACTTTTTAATTGAATAAGCCAATTAACTGCACTGATCAAGATTACTCCTTTTCCAAATTCAATCTACTATAAGCAGATAAATTGTATGTTAGATTTTAGAATACTAAAACAGTTGTGATAGAATGTGAATGATCAAGTTCTATATCCATAATATCCTCACAACTAAATATAAAACGTCTATGATATTCAATGCATTCTTCGGATTCTTGTATGGAGTGGTTCTTTATTATTCAAAATCTGTTCTATATGCTATATTGAATACAATATTAATATTAAATTTCTTTTTCAGATCAAAATCTTATTATCTAAAAATGAACCTCAAAAAACTGACAATTTTATCATTATTATCCAGAGAATTATTTTTACAATGCATTATTACGTTTATTTTTCATTATAAATAAAAACAGTTTTAATTCCATTATATTTGATATATATTTACTATTTTATAATTCATAAATATATAATCAGGGTCAGATCAGGTTTCATTTCAAACAACAAATTTCTAAAAGCCTCACATATCATATCGTAGAGAATTTAATTCTATATCGAACCACCAAAAGTACTTTGAAAAATATTGAGAAAAACATCACTGAGAAAATCAGAAGTTTTCACGTGTAACTTTAGACATAATTTTCAGAGAAATTTGATTTTCTTAAAAAATGGAAATGTTTGAAATTTAGTTTTATAAAATGAGCGCCAAACTCGTAAATATTTAAACAAAAATATCAATTATCAACACAAATCAAACCATTTTCATGGATTTTTCAAAATTTACAAATGAAAATTCATGATTTTAATTAATAAAATTTTATTTAACAAACATAAAAAATATATTTTATTGCGATTCCGGATTCTATTTTACAAATGTGACGATTAAAGAAAACAAAAACAGATCAAAGGTGAAAATCATTTTATGTTTTATTGTTTAATAAAAGTGGTTTGTTAATTTTTAAAGCCAATAAAGAAATTATTTTAGTTTTTATAGTCATTGCTGTAGTCGAATTATTATATGTTTATTGCGATTTATTTAAACAAACGTTTTTCAACAGAGTATTTTTGGAACAATTAAATCAATCACATACATTAAGTAGGGTCGGTACCCCACTTAAATGTATATTAGTTAATGTGATGTGATTGTATTGAGATATCTTATTTTCCTGGCTCATGTATGTTAACCCTTATGACTAATGTATAACGAGCCTGTATTGTTGATTGATTATATTTATATTGATTATATATATATATATATATATATATATATATATATATATAATCAATATAAATATAATCAATCAAGAGGTAGCGGGACGTATCCCCCCAACGTGCGACGATGCCCTTGGAAACTGCGACGTGCGACAGTCGCTTTTTAAGTCACGCGATCTACACGATTTAAGATTTTAAGATTTATGTAAAGATTGAAACAGATTGAATTAAGAGTTTAAGATTGTCGATGTAAAGATTGAAACGGATTGAATTAAGAATAAACCAATTACTGTTTAAAACATCACAGGATTGGTTAATTGCTCACAACAAACCCACAATTTTAAAAATATTTAAATTCACTTACCTTAGCGTTGGGCTACATTTTTTCTCCGGGGCCCCGGGTATTTTCCCCGTCAACCCCCCCTCTTGTCGGGCCTGTATATATATATATATATATATATATATATATATATATGTTTCCTCAATAATTTCTTCATTATGTAATAACAGATATATAAATGAGAGAAATTATTTCACAATTGTATAATCATGTATAACAATCAAACAGAAAAAGTTGATCATAAGTGCGATCTTTGCGAAACCATTCAAGCTGAACGGGAAATTGTCAAATTGGATAAATGTCGTCATTTAATACATTTTGACTGCCTTGTCATTCAGACAATGAATAAAACAAATGCATGTCCACTCTGCAAAACCCCTTATAAAGAATTTGAGTATTGCACAGGAAGTTTTCCCCTCAAATCTCTCGTAGTAATTAAAAATTATTTGTACAGTTTTCGACTTGGACAAAGTCATTTTCAGGATTCAAAAATCCAAGGATACTCATACTTACTTGGACAATATGATTTGATTGATCACGGACGGCCTTTCATCGTACTCATTCAAATTAAGTCCACAAGTCATTTTTGGTACGCCTATGGGACAGCTCTCGATAATATTGTACCAGTATCTTTGTGTTTCGTCAAACGACACCAACTTGAAATTGATATCCATTTGATTAGATTTTTCACTTTTAGTCTCAAACCAAGGGTACTTGAAAGTGAAATTGTAGGTTTAAAGGTGGAAATAATCCCATCGATCACTAGAGTTGGTATTTTCTATTGTAAAATTATGCTGAAAGACGGACTAAGCTCAAATGAATTTCCTGGACACAATGAATTGAAATCTATTGCGACTTACCTACCAACAAGATCTAAGCAAGTTTATAAATTAATCTTCACGTCATCCCAACCTCTTTCTAAATGATTACCTATTCCCGACTTTAGGGTGGATAAATCGGCAAATTGTTTCATTGAAACTTATTGCATAAATTTAATGTTTTGTGAGTAAATAAAGAAACGTAAGATAACTATTTCTTTATTTCTTCAACAAGGTGACTGATGGCAATAGACTATAAATTAATCTTCACGTCATCCCAACCTCTTTCTAAATGATTACCTATTCACGACTTTAACACGTTGACTGCCTTCATTTTGTTCCAGCTATTCCTCTAAATGTAGATGTAAACCATAACAAAAACCCTTAATTTAGTTTTATCAAGGTGCCACTGTATATAAATAAACAGTTTAAGCCCACTGCCACAAGAAAAACATGATTATTCAGTAGTATTATGTATGTACCGCCGGGGCTACACGTGGCATATGTATAAAAATGTACTGTGTACTGCGGGCAGCGCATATGGCAGTCAACGTGTTAAGGTGGATAAATCGGCAAATTATTTAATTTATCTGTTAATGCATATACTTCCCTCCCTTCCTTCTTTCTTTCCAAAAGCTAATCCTGGAAAACTTAATTTCTTTGTTTTGCTCCTAATCTTAAAATGATTAATACAAAGGTTTCGGATTTATGATGGAAAGAATAGTCATATTTCCTAAATATGGATAACTTACTCTATATAATTAGTCTATCTAAACTTTTGGTAACCACTTTGATCATTTTTGAAACAGCAGGTTATCAATAGCTTCATTTACACCTTGAATCACTTCAGAATCTTTTGTAGAGTCTCCTTTGGCATTTGTAATCATCTTCCTATGTACAACAATAATACTTATGTCGCTTACTAATTTTCTCCTAGGTTTTTCCAGGTTTATGTTACAGAATTTGTTCTTAAATGAACAAAATGGCGAGTTTAAGATGTAATTATTGCTTCAAATAATATTTATTTATCAAATCAAAAGGTTCTTGTGACATAATCGTTTTATCCTTTTGGGTATCTACATATCGTCAAGGTCAATAAAAGGTGTGAAAGTTTTCTGTATTTTAAAAAGCAAATTTGAATTGAATTCTAAATCTCTTTAATTTTCTAATTGTCATTGAAACGGACCTTGAAAACCTGTTATTACAGAACAAAAGGACCAACAAATTGTTTACGTCATTTTATAGACAGGGCTTATTTTATTATTTACTTATCTGACCTTTTTATTTTTATTGTCGTTACTATAGTTATTCTTCTTAGTAACAGTAGCGTTAATTTTATTTTATATATGCGTAATTTTATAATATAGGACGATCCAAAACAAACTTCGTTTTTTATAATATTATATATTTATAATAACAGTATTCATGTAGGTTTTACACAGTAACAATATAATTTCTATATATGACATGCAAAATAAACAACTAATAAATGTAATGGAGAAATGCATCACAAATACATTCCACTAGCATCAATTATTAATTGGAGATCCTGTCGCAAGTTTAGCCGCTCGTGATTGAGAGAGGATCTGTTTTGAGCAGCCAGAAAGGTGGTCAGGAAGAGTTTCACATCGTTGTCATTCTGGAATGTCTGCAATCGTCGTGCGAATTCTATGTTTCGGAAAATAAATCTGTCCATCAGATTCATATCAGGAAGATACGGTGGTTGTGGGATGCGCCGTATTCCCTTCTGCTGCAGAAATGCTTCTGTCATCTGCGCCGTGTGAGGACGAGCATTGTCATGCATGATTGTTAGCGTACCTTGGCGGCGTATTGTCATCATCCGTTGGAGAAATTCTGTGTAGTGATGAGCATTTACAGTTGTACCAAGTGGCATTATTTTGAAGTAATGCTCTCCTCGAAAATTCATCGCCACGATAATATGAAAATTTTTGTAGATGTTATCTTCAGTTCAAGCTTTTATTGGTCGTTCAGATCCATCTTTTCGTCTAAAATCTTCTTTTCACCCGAGGAGAATTTCTTTGCAATGCTTTGAACTTGTCGTACTGAGCAAATATTCTCAAGGCCCACGCATTAGCGAGGAAATTGTGAATTTCAGTGGCTTTTCAGTTGTGTTGGACACACAGGGGTTATTAAATCCCATTTTCTTCGCTCGTTATCCTACTGGGACTCTCAACTCCAATGACTAGGGGAAACCCCCCGGTGCCGCACGATTTCAGTAACCATCGTGTACCCGTGACCGAAATCACGTTGGTACCGTACACAATGGCCGAATGCCATTCGAGCAGGTGAGCGCCATTGCCAGCACTACTCCTCGAAGGACCTTCGTCTTTCCCGAGCTATTGCTGCCGTTAGAAGGGCTTACGCTTTTGACCACAGATTTTTCGTTCGCGGCAACTCACGGAGAGAAGATTACGGATGATCACCTAACCCTGATAGGGGTCCGCTATAGTTTATCCCTTCTGTTACCGCTTACCCCCTCATAAACCGATTCATTTAACCAATCCCAACACAAAATTCATGAAACAAGAAGGAAATTAATGTATTTATTGACGATTGGAGTGTGCTCCAAATAATTAAACAAAAAATTGATCAAGGTTAGTCAAGCCGAGTTTTAGGGAAGAAGGTCCCGATCAAACGTTCTATTTGTGACAAAACCATTTCGAGTTTCTTTAATCATCTTCGTCGATGTCGGTGGGGAAGTATTTCCGTTTCATGGGCCGGTATGGTGGCGGGTTTGAAGATCGAAATTCTTCCCTTCGCGTCGAGGGACCCGCGATTTCTTGTGCCGCGGTGGAGATATGCACTTCGCCCGTGAGAACGGCGATTTCTTCGGTCCCGAGCCCAAGTCCGTCGAGGATGTGGGTGACCGGCAAAGATTCCGGGTCCTCGTCGATCAAATCGATGTGAATAGACCGGGCCGGTGATCGGAACGTGACCTCGGGAGCGTAGAGAATATCCGGGTCGAAATCCGAAAATTCAAACTCCTGGTATGGTGGAGGCGGATCGTTGGTCGGACGAGAGATTTCCGTGGGTTCCGCTCCGGCGAGAACCTCCTCCACTCGTCTGCGTCGCTCGCGGCGTCGCCGATTTTGATTCGGTCGCCGGCGTATTCGTACGTTAGCAGTACTCCTTGCGTCCCTACCAGGTGGTTGAGGGACATCGGGTTCGACGGGCTGACTGGGGATCTCAGTGATTTGGCTCCCGGAAGATGGGAGTGAAGGCAAGGCATCGGAAATAGGGAGATGAGAGGCTGGGATTATGTTCAATTGTCTGGCTCTAATGCTTGCCGGGACGTAGGTTTGCAATTCCGTATCGGTGAACGCGCGTCGGAGCGCGGTCGATTGCTCCTTGATGAGAAGCCGCTGAGTACGGGATTCGGCAATTACCTCATCTCGCGCCCGAGTGAGCCGCTCGATTTTCTGTCTCAATGCTTTGACGGCCTCTGGGGGAGCCCAAGTACCTTTGACCCGTGCATACTTGGTTTGTAACACCTCGTAATTTCGTTTTAACTCCTCATACTGGTGGCGGACGGCCACGATCGACGGTGGGAGTCTGGGTATTCTTGGTGAGCTGTTAGATCTGGAATCGGCATTACTATCTTGCATTCTAAAAAAAAAAGAAACAAGAAAATTTGAGGGAAGTTCTCTGAGAGGTGACGAGGCAATACATGACGGGAACATTGATGAGGGTCCGATAAGGACAACCTAGCCCTTACTTTCGTAGGTCTCCCCTATATTTTATTTTAGTGCGATCAGTTACTCTTATTCATTGAGGCTATTACCATTTCATTTATCAGTCACGATTCCATGGTCAATCGTATTAGGTCGACTCATTGTTACGATCACTTATTCCCTCCTCGATTTGGTCTTTCCTTAATTGTGGATTTGGTCCTAATGATTTTATTTAATTTATTTTCGGTTCCGTCGATATATTCCAACGACATTTATTGCTATAATTTGAACAATTTATTACCAACCCAACACTAATTATGAGCTATTTCCTATTAAATTCAATGACTAGTTGTTATTAGGTTACGCTAGGGCGTCCTAGCGCTAGTTACTGTGAGTCAAATCGTTAATCGTTTATCAACTTAATTTTCACTGAGTTGTCAGATTTATCGTAAGAGGGTCGACAATTTTCCTTGACCTTTGGCTAAGTTCGTTTACTTTGACGCGAAATGAGCTTACCTTATCGGTGGGTTAACCCCAGACACTGTTCTATTTACCCGTAGTATTTTAAGCGTTTTGTTCATTTTATTTATCACGGTTACTATACTCGTAGGAGTTATTATCATCACTACCACTATCATATTTGAGTTATCCGCTCTACTGGTTCCTATTATTATAATTATTTTATTCGTCTCGTTCATCATCGTTATTATATTTATGTTAATTGTCATCAAGGCTGTTAGTATACTATCCGTGCTATCGATTATGTATATGTATTTTTTCTATCATGCTCACAGTTTGTCTAAAATCTCAACAATTGTGTAGGACGGTTACCATTCCATTTGATACTTAGTTCAAAATTTGGTTTGAATTGTCAATATACCAGTTGAAAACTCAAATGTTTTAGAGTCGTTCATGCTTAACGGTTCATCATTTAAGTAGATCTACAAATTTCTATAGTGGTGTCTGGTGGTTTGTAAATTTTTGGGGTCTCACATCGTTGCTATTTTCTCTATTCGGGGTGGAGGTTTGTTTCTGTTGGGGATAGATTGTGACGTCTGTTTTGTACTGACACTCTCATAGCTGTTCTCTCCTTACTTCACTCATTTTAACAAGTTTACTTTTCACGGGGATCTCGTGGTCATAATACCTGTTCATCGCCTATTCCTAAGCTTACCCCTACTACCCATTCCTTATAGAATGTCCGAAAGAAAAATGATTCGTATGATCTAGTTGCGATCATTCCTAAATTCCCCCTTTCTCTACTGTCGCATCTTCCTGAAGGTTATTTCAACTCGTTCCGGCCACATATTTCAGAAGCCGCCCCGAGTATACAACGGCGCCCTGCGTAGCGGTCCTGTGCATTATCACCAGAACCGACTGCGGACTGCCGAGGGGTCCACGAGGCACGACCCGCGAGCCCAACTAAGGGTTTTCACCCACTAGTTAGCCCGAGATCCGTCCCATGGACCAGCTATTACCATACAATATATATAATAGTTTAAGGGTCGGACGATAAATATAAATTTAATTTAATTAATATAAAAGTGAATGAGACATTATGATACATTTTATAAACAGAACATACAAATGTTAAGATAAAACAAATAAAATTCCTTACGTTCAGAGTTTTTCAAGAATATTTCTAAAAATAGTTGTTGACAATTTGCATAAAGTTTTAAAGGTTTTTAAAGGTTCAAAATTATGAAATTCATCACTGTATTTATACTATTTGTATGCGTGTGTGCGACCAATAGGCGATTTTTCGCCATTTTTAGGGCTTTTTAATTATTTTATTTCTTAAAGTTTATTTTTATTATTTTTTGTATATTTTTCTTTATTTTTTAATATATAATTCAGTTTATATTCGAATTTTATTTTTACTGTTGTTTTTTGATAATATTATTTTTGCCCTTTTTTATTTGTTTTCTGGTCACCACTTCTGCCTATGTTTTTTCTAAACCTTATTTTGTAAGGTTTTGGCAGTTTATTTTATTTTTAATATGTTTCTTTCTGCAGCTGTCTTGTTTTTTCCTGATTTTCATTAATTATTTGTTTTATTTAGTTTTGTTATATATTTATTTTGTTTTAATTAATATGTTTTTCCATTAATTTTTAATATCTTGGTGCGGTGCATGTTTATGTGCAGTGATTCCTTCCACAACTTTTTCACTTTTATTTTTTGTTTAAATTGTGGCTCTGAGCCCAACAGTTGTAATACCACGTCATATGGATGCAATAATAATCAGAAATAACTGTAAAAAGTATTGAATAATACATACTATGAGTATGCACACTAATAACATAATATATATTTGGTAGATTAATATACTATAAAAAACGAAGTTTTTTTGGATCATCCTATATTTCATGTGATATGAAAAGTTCGGATTTATTGTCTTATAAATTTCATAATAATCTTTCAACAAGCATTTAAACCGGAGGTCGGTAGACATTTTCTTAGTTTTGGCAATTTAGATGTATGGTAATGGGTTGCGTCCTACTTAAAATGGACATAAAGTAGCTATTTGCATTCACAAACGCACAAATTTATGATTTATATGTATTGGGTGTGAACACCAATGATGTTACGAATCTGCTATAAGTAGACAATTTGTAAGTCATACTAACGTGATATTTCTGTGGATTTATAAAGCTTAACGCACAAATTACACTATCTTATTCGTAATGTGGTTTGCAATATTTATCTGTGAATAAATATTGATGTGTTAATCCTGCATCAAATCTGATTCGATGTCACTAATAAGCAGTGGTGTTGTGCTAATTTATTTACCGGAACGCGTATAAATAATTATATAGACAGGGCCGATCCTGGGTAGGCGGCCGATCTGTGCGATCTCATGTCCCAAATTTAAAGACAGGGGGAGATTTCCCCCAATTTTCGCCCGTCGCCAGGATTGGCCCTGTATATAGCATAAAAAGGAAAGGAAACGAAAATTATTACAAAACCCATTTTGTGTATATGTATATATATATGTTTATTACAATAATAGAAACGTTTAATAAAAATTAGTTAACAAATTATAAAATACTCATATTAGATAGTTTCGGAACGCGTTCCTGTCCAAAAAGGAAGTACCGGAACGACGTTCCGGAGCGTTCCGGCTCGACAACACCACTGCTAATAAGTATGTGTGCTGTATTGTGCAGTGTACGCAATTTTCTGCTTGCTGCAGATCGAGTTAGAAAATAGTATAGCATTTGAAGCGCGCTGTATGAATGTTTAATACGAATACATCCGGTAACAGATTAGCTTCATACAATTCATTATATACTTCTATTATGGCAACTAAAATGCAATAATCTACAAAGCGTATATTCAAAAAGTGAAAAGTCGGTAATGAATGCCCTCAATATTTTAGAAACTTGGAGTCCACAATATTAAAGTAAAAATTATACAAAATTATTTTGATATTTTTTTGTTTTGATAAATTGTTTGTTATTAATCTAATGTAAATAGTTTTGGAAAGATGATAAATTTTACTGTTGCGTAATATTTATCAGTATATTCATTTGGGGTGGCTGTTGAAAATTCTTATTTAAGGCAATTTATGATAAAGCTTAAAGCGTTTCACAATAGGTTTAGGCGTTTTAAAACTAGAACATGCTCAATATATTAAAACAATAAATAAACTATTAAATAACATTAAACTGCCTAGATTGGTAGATTTTTTAACAATTTATAAGACAAAATATATTTTACGAAATTTTCCAGATTTTGCAAAACGCGAGTTCTAATATGTGACGTCGCGTCTTGGTTACATAAATTTAAGTTGAAAGTTTAAAAAATTAAAGGTTTTATAATTCTAGGGTTTACCGTCGATTGTCACTTAAATCTATAAATGGTCCTATCCTACTAACTAATTACTATTTAATAATTAATTTATTGAATTATTAAATAATTTTAAATTTTTAAAATATAAATCTGCATTAACCAAAATTAATTTTATAATAATACTTAAATTTAAAAAGAACAGAACTTGTGTTATTCAATGAATAAACACTATCGATATAACTTTCCTAGTTATTGTTATATAATAATCAATTTTATATTGATTATTAGTTGTTTAAATAGTGTTATAAAGCACATTTCATTTATTTGAATTTTAGTAGATAAAAACCTTAAAATCGGTTTCCTTAATTATCAGTTATATTTTTAAATTATATAATTTTCATAAATTTATTAATTTGAATTATTAATTAATTTAATTTAAGTTTTAAAAATACTTAAAAATAATATTCGTTTTTACAAATAAAATTTATAAAATCTAAAAAATTTAATTATTTGCAAATTTTATTTATATTATCCTATTAAGCAATCAATTACAAATTTAATTTAATAATTTTTTTATAAAAATATGCTCATTTTCCAGTTAACTTTGTTCATAGCTTTATTTAAAATTATTTTAATTTGTATTTAAATTATATTTTATTTTTAATATATTTTAATTTAAATTAAATGACTTTTAATCTTAATCTTTATTGTAATTTTGTAGATTTAAATATTTAACTTTTTGATAGTTTTCATCATAAATATTTATTTACTATCAATATGAATATGATTATCATTGTGACGGTCAGTAGAGCGTTTTGTTAAAAATAATTATATCAACATTGATATTTATTTTAATTGACTTTATTGTAAAATTGTTCCGTAAAAATGTGTTCAGTTGAAAAACCGATATTTTTCAATGGGTGTAAAAGTTGTTTGGAAATTTGTGATACAAGTGCTTTTGAAGTTTTTTTATGGAAAATATTAATATCTTGATCAGGATCCAATGTATTCAGCAGGGTCTTGTGCCTGGAGGCTAGGAAATCGTATAAATGCAACAATACTCAGATAAATGAAGGTGAGTTATTTATTTATTTTTGAATTTAATTTTTATTATATTTATTTAAACGTCATTGGCGCATAATTTTAGCATTACAAGGGACTCTTTGCTTATCCCAGGGCTCGAGATCATTTGAAACACATAGTAAAAATTTTGATATTTCTTATTACTAAAATAGTATGAATAAAACTTGTATCATAATATTATAAGAAATAGTGATTTTATTAATCGGATTTTCTGCAAATTAAAACACAAGGAAAGTTTTTAACTTGTCAAAACTTTAATTAGGAGTTAAAAATATTGCTTAACCCTTTAACGTGGGATTTATGTCAAAAGTAAACATTCGTAAAGGTGAGAATTTCGACAGTTATTGTCAGGTCACGAGTACGGTGAGAGTTAGAGAGAAATAACATTGCCAAGAACAGACACAAGATATAGTTTGAATTTCAAATGGTGCGAATCGTTAAGAATTGTTTGCATCAAAATTGCAATGAAAGCGTTATTATTTAATTTACATATTACTTGCTAGTAATATATCAAGTCTGGTAAATTCTAAAATCTATTTTATGACATAAGAGTTATAGTATTTATCTCTTTGGAATCGATTACTATTGCGTATTAATGAACATGAAATATAAGACATGCTTCAGACATACAATAACATACACATATGCATCTAACCATTCATAATAATTATTAACTAGGTAATTTAAATATTAGATTACTTATATATATATATATATAAATTAAAAATCTTTGAAATCAGTTAGTCTTTTACACATTTTTCAACTTTCAATAATATTATTTCTACCTTTAAATCGTCTTCGTTCGTGAAATCGTTTGCAGAGATGACGAGAATTTATGTGGCATTGCATCTATTATATGAAAGTAATACACTAGTTCACACACTAAGTGTGAGATTTATTATAAAATATTTTTAAGATTTCGACACTATTTTAAACATATTGGAGCATATCTCCAAGAATCAAGAGATATTGGAAGATTGCCAAAGAGCACAACAAACGTCACAGCGAAACACATCAACACATGGCTGATTGGTGCATGTGCAAATTTATGTGACGGTATTGCATCAAAGTTCGTCAGTTGAACGCGATCAATACCATAATGCAACCCGTTGCGCTGTTTTGGCCACCATTGCAGTAAAAAATAAATAAAATAATCTGGTCATTTATTTGCTTTGTATAAAACTCATGCCACACTTTTTCATTATAAAATTTGAATGTAGATGAATTAAAAAAAAATTTATGTGAGGCATTGTTGATTAAATCACAATCCCCTACAATTTATTGAGATTATTTAATTAACTCATTAAAGCCTTAATTATTACATCCTTATCGTTTCGGTGCACAATGTTTGGTACAGATTAAGATGGAATACTGATGATGAGCATAATATTTTGTTTGTTTTGGCGTTTTAGCAATTTTATTAGAAATGGACGATCATAGTAAAGTCAGATATTATAAAAAATTTGATATTGTAAAATTAGTGTGTGACATTAGCACTACAATTGTCATTTTAAGGAAATCGGCTATTAAAAAAATTCTGATTATCATAAAACGTCACCAAGCTTGGTTTTACCAGCCTCTCCAAAGAGTAGGCACAATCCTTTCGGATAAGCTGAAACATGAGTGTTTCTGCTGTTTTTGAGCTTCTACTATTTGTTGGTTGTACTGTGTTCCCCGAGGGGATCATCAGTCGTCGCCATCACAACACTTCGTTCGAATTGACAGCACTCCCGCCAATCCCCTCCTCTAGCTCATGCCAGTTCAGAGCCAATTTTGAGCATCATTTAACGATGCTTCACAGACATACCTCTTATTGGTTATGTCTGCTGATGTGATGATATTGGCTAGATATCAACCCATTGTCCTCTGATAATAGGCAGTGGCATCTAAGTGCCAGTGCTCTATTTGGAACTATGTGATCTCGTACCCGTTATTGTGCTATTAAGGGTAGGAGAGTGCAGGCTAGCGAGCATCCAATGCTTCTACCCTCACTTTTATAATAATAACATTCGTATCACAAGGTTATTAATGACATCAAGTATCATTAAAAACCCAAGCCTATCTTGTGTTACTGTTATTTGTTATTAATGTACTTGGAAGTATGCTATACCCCAAGTAACATAATAATTTTCCTTCATCTAAAAAAAAATATTTATTGAAGAGGGAAAACAATCATTGAATAACGTAAAATATTGATTGAAGCTAAGAAATATTTTTTCTCTCCAATGAATAATTTCTCAGTTTAATTAATATTTTCCTCTTCGATGTATATTTTCTTCATTCAAAGTATATTACCCTTGTAAGGTTTTAATATATCAATTGATATTTCATCTATTTAGTAGATATCTTTAGCTATCCCACTTTTTCCAGTAATTTAAACGATTTTAGACACTTAATGTACTCTCCCACCAATATTACTTCTTCACTGGAAATTTTCTTTATAGAATATAATCTCTACTAATTAAAATTCCATTTGTTGACTTGTTATTGACTTGTCATTTTCACTGAAAATTTAATTAACTTTTAATAAATTTAATTACACGCTTAAATAGATTAGGATGTAATCGACAAAAATAAAATATTTTTAGGCTATGTAAATCAATTAGAGATTTTAGGGAAGTTTTATGATAATTTAAGTGATATCTAGTTTTACGAGGTATTTATTTTAGTAAATTTTAATCATCTATGTGAATTTTATGGTTTTCATTTGAATGTTAATAGATATGGGGACTATTATGTTTTTGTAGAAAATATTGAAGAAATGAGGGTAAATCTATAATTTTAGAAGCACTTAATTTCTTGAAAATTTAATAAACTTTACTTGATTTTAGGATTATTTTAAATAAAAGTTTATTTTAGGAACACAATGTTTATGAAACATATATTTATGATAATTATTTACCAATTAGATTCCAATTTGACTGATAGATTTTGAATAGTAAATGATATTTAAATTATAATTTTATGATATATTTAAAAAGTTGATTAAATCAGTTGATTTTTAAAAATATTTTAGTGAAACCGAAAATTTTAATTGATTTTACAGTAAAATAAAAGGATGATCAATTAATTATTATCATTTTTCCATTTATTGATTTCGTGGATATCAATCACAAAAGTAGTATATTGTAGAGATTTTTAAGAGGATGCTCAGTGTGGTTAACAATATACATATGAAAATCGTTGAATTATATCTATGGGTTGACTGGTAATTTTTATTGAATTTATACTTGATTTACTGATTAATTTTAATTATTTGAGCAACATGATATATATTTTATGATTTTACATTAATTTAGTGAAATTAAATTTATGTGGGAAACATAGACTTTATTCGATTTTAGTCATTTTTGATGAATTTTTTATTTGATTGAATTTGTTACCAGAATCAAATTGTGGTGATTTTCGACGGAAAATGTTGGGTATCGATAACAATTTTCTAATACTTTAAAGAAAATTTATTTTTATTGGTAAAATTCAGATTTTTATTTTAAGGGAATTTGATTGGTTGAATACATATAGTAAATATGATCCGATTTTTAAAGATCTTATTCGGTTAAATATAGATTTCTAAAGAAATTTTACCTTGTAGGTTATTACCAAAAATATGTGTATTTTTGGTGCAGTGAATGAAAATGTGATTTCAAGGGAAATGATTGGTTAAGGGGAAATTTTGTGATATTTTAAGGGGAAATAATCTATTAAGAACAAGTTTGTTGTCATTTTTAAAGGAGTTGAGTTGGTTGAATATCTGTGTTCAAAGAATAAATATTTTATAAATGGAGAATATAGAGGAGGAATTTATAATATTTTTAAGGGGCTTTGTTCAGATAGGTATCAAGATGTGTGTAAATCTTTTGAGAGAGTTGAAATATTGTCATTTAAAAGAGAAATGATTGTTTAAGAAGAGAATTTATGATCTTTTAAGGGGAAATAATTGGTCACGAGATGGATTTCAAGAAATTTATTCTGTTGAATATCGATATGTTGGTGATTTTTATGAAAATAATGAATATAGCGGGGATTATTGTAATTTAAAGAGAAATGATTGGTTGAGATGTGAATTTATAATATTTTTAAAGGGATTTGATTGGTCAAGAGAGGAATTTTATTTTAAGATGATTTCAAGAGATTTATTCGGTTGAATATCAATATGTCGGTGATTTTTTATGAAAATAATGAATAAAACTGGGATTAATCTCATTTAAAGAGAAATGATTGGTTGAGAGTAAATTTTATTTTAGGGGAAAACAATTGGCTAAGAAGAGAATTTATGATTTTTTAATAGGAAATGATCGATTAAGAACAGGCTTGTTGATATTTTAAAGGGAAATGATTGGTTGACAGTAAATTTTATAATATTTTAAGGGGAAACGATAAGATAAGAGGGGAATTTATGATATTTTTACGGGGATTTATTCGTTTAAATATCTATGTTAAAGGATGGATACTTAGTGAAATCGATACATTTTCATTGGTTTAAGGGTTATCAAAATATATCAATAAGATTTTGGTTAATTTTAATGATATTATTGGAATCTGAATAAAATATACGATACGTGTTCGGTTCTAAGAAATAGTTTGATTCATGTAACTATTTGTATACAAGTAAGTATTTATTTGATTTTATTATAAATTTGTAATTTAATTTAATTAAAAACTAAATTAACTGGTATTTAAAAACTTTTAATTACTCATTACATATGTTGTTATTGACAATTTTCTGAATAATTTAAATATTTACGATTATTTCCAGGAATGAAGAGAAATTGTACGATTAAATACTATAAGAAGTCGATAATATACACTAATTTTTATTCAACAAGTACCTTGAATAAAATTTTAAAAAATGATCTAACAAATTTTTTCAATTATTTTACAACTTAGTTTATTTAACTTTTTAATTGATAAGTACTATTTTCTTTACAATTTGCTAGTATGTTGAAACTTTTTTAAAATTTTTATTCAAAGTACTAACAAATTTTATTAAAGATCTATCAAAACTTGACAAAAATTATAAAACTTTGGTAATTTTAATATGTATTACTCAATAACAACTATTTTCTTACCAATTTGCCGAAGGTCTTATTTTAAAATTTCAAAGTACTAACATTATTTACAAATTAATCAGTTTTATTTAACATCTTAAAATATTTAAATTTAATCAAATTCTATTCAAATGCTAATCATAATTTAAGGATAAGTCTTATTTTTACAAAATCAAATATTTTACAAAAATTAAACTTACATATTTGGATTTTTAGTAGATTTTATCGGTATCTATCAGTACACAAGTACCTGTTCCATGTGGTTTTTTAAGCTTTGTTAGAAATTCAACTTATTTAGTGGTTGGTCGATAACCATTTAATTTTTAGTAATGTGGTAGATGATAATTATTTTATCTATTAACTTTATTTAATGTTTAGAAACTTAAAAATCTAATAATTTACAATAAATATATGAAAATTTATTTCAAGTACAGTGAAAGTAATGTATGTTTTGTGAAATTAATTTAAAAATAATTTTCTAATCAAGTTTATACTTACTAATTAATTTGTCATTCAGTAAACAACAACAGTGTGAGTCAAAAGAAAATCTATAAAAATAAATTTAAGTAATTTTTTTTTTGAGCTGTTAGCAATTAATTTATTTAGGGCATGTGAAAAATAAATGAAAAGGTTGACATTCATCTTTGAAAATAACGTTTAGTAATTGTTCATTGTTGGACGCAATTAAAAATATTACAAAAATAGTAGAAAAATTTCAATGTTTTACAAAATAATTTCAATAAATCACATACAAGACTGTAAAGAAATAAATTTTTATTCAGAGAAAATACAACAATTGATTGAGCTTCAATGATTAATAGTTTCTTGATAGCAATCAGGTAACTAAACAACAAAACAATTTGGAGACATCAATGATCGATAAAAAAAGTCGATAAGTTAATAAAATTGTTTTTCTTTTGATTGTTCAAATTTATATGTGCTTTTATTTAAAGATTTCTTGGTCAGTAAAAATTTTTTGATATTGATTTGTTCAGTAACTAGTTAATGATAACATATTGTGAGTGTGTGAATAACCATGCATTTTAAGGGGAAATGATTGAGAGAAAATTTTATTTTTTAAATGGGTTAAGTTGGTTGAATATCGGTGTTCAAAGAGTAAATATTATTTAAACATGTCATTTTAATGAATAAGTAAATTATTGAATGCCTAGTATCTATAGAGAGTTGTACAGTACTCAGTTATTTGTACACAGTACCTAGTGATTGTTGTTCAGTTATTAATGAATTATTCACTGTGTATCAGTGTTCAGAAGTTGATACCAAGTAAATATAACAATGGATTTGGTTTCAATGAATTTGATTAATTATCGCTTGATAACAACAAGGTAACTAAGCAACCAAAAAATTTCGAGACATCAATGATGTGAAAGAGAGTGAAGAAGTTAATAAAATTTCAACTTGTATTTCTTTTGTTCAACCTTTTGTGTGCTTTATTTCAAAACTTGTTGGTCAGTAACCGATCATTAATATTTATTGGTTAAGTAACTAGTTATTGATATTGATTTGTTCAGTAACTAGTTATTGAGTGTGTGAATAACCAAGTATTTTAAAGGGAAATGATTGAGAGAAAATTTTATTTTTAAGTGGATTAAGTTGGTTGAATATCGATATTCAAAGAGTAAATATTATTTAAATATGTCATTTTAATGAATAAGTAAATTTTTCAATGCCTAGTATGTATATGTACAGTACTCGGTTATTTGTATACAGTACCTAGTGATTGTTGTTCAGTTATTAATGAATTATTCATTGTGTATGGGTTATCAATGTTCAGAAGTTGATACCAAGTAAGTTAACTTTTTATGTTTTCTGAAAGTATTATTATTATTATTATTATTATTATTATTATTATTAATATTATTATTATTATTTTATTATTATTTTTTATTAAGGATGGGTTGCTGCAGAGTGGAGGAGATGGGTTGCTCTTGCGAATGACTACTACCTACCTTAGGCAATACTATGTAACACTGAAACTCAAAAATTTAATTTAATAAAATTCTTTGAAAAAAGTTTTTGAAAAATTTCTTTGAAAATTTTATCGTTATCAACATGTATAAAAAAGTAATAGTAAAAATTATACTAAAAATTTGATTGTAAGATTACATAAAAATTTTTTCAATTAAAAACATGTGTAAAAATTTCATTGTAAAATTATCCTAAAAATTTTATTTTAAAAATAATTGATAAAAAATTTCATCGATAAAATTATACTAAAAATTCTATTTAAAAATCATGTATAAAAAATTCTATTTTAAAAATTATACTGAAAACATTTCATCTTTAAAATTCGTATATAAAAATTCATCGATAAAATTATACTTAAAAATTTTATCATTTAAAAATCATGTATAAAAATTGATCGATAAAACTATACTAAAAATTTTATTTAATAAATTTTATCATGCAATATTGTCGACTCTTTAACTTTAAAAATTCTTACCTTATGTAATTTACCTTTTGACCCTCTATTTACTTTTTAAAAATTCTTACCTTATGTAATTTGCCTACTATAACTGCTTTTAAAATTTTCAGCTTTAAAAATTACCCTTATGTAACTTAACTGTTGACTCTCTATTTAATTTTAAAAAATTCTTACCTAACCTACCATACTTTACTCTAGGCACCTTAGATTACTTTAAGAACGTTAATTTACTTAAATTTATTCTAACGTACTTTAAATTACTCTGATGTACCTTAATTTACTTTATGAACCATAATTTACTTAAATGTACCCCAATGTACTTAAATTGACTTTCGACCCTTTAATTTACCTTAATGTACTCTAATGTATCTTAATTTACTTGAGGAACCTTAATTTACTCTAATATACTTAAATGTATTCTAATGTACTTTAATTTATCTAAATTTACTTTAATATACTTAAATGTATTCTAATGTACTTTAATTTATCTAAATTTACTTTAATATACTTTAATGTATCCTAATGTACTTTAATTTATCTAAATTTACTTTAATATACTTTAATGTATCCTAATGTACTTTAATTTATCTTAATTTACTTTAGGTATTTTAAATTATTTTTATCTAGAGCCTAAATTTGCCTATGAAAATTGTGTGAACAAATATTTCAAGTGTTTTTTTTTAACAAGCCTATAAAATATCCTTGTCAATTTTTTATCAGCAGGCGATTCAAGCCATTTTTATTTTATGCCTATATTTACCTATAGAAAGTATTGAGACCAAATATTGCATTAGTTTTTATTACGAATTAAAAATATCCCTGACTATATCACATCTTAGCGATTTGAGCCAATTTTAATTTTATGCTTTTTTTATCAGTAGGCGATTAAAGCCATTTTTATTTTATGCCTATATTTACCTATAGAAAGTATTGAGACCAAATATTGCATTAGTTTTTATTACGAATTAAAAATATCCCTGACTATATCACATCTTAGCGATTTGAGCCAATTTTAATTTTATGCTTTTTTTATCAGTAGGCGATTAAAGCCATTTTTATTTTATGCCTATATTTACCTATAGAAAGTATTGAGACCAAATATTGCATTAGTTTTTATTACGAATTAAAAATATCCCTGACTATATCACATCTTAGGCGATTTGAGCCAATTTTAATTTTATGCTTTTTATCATTAGGCGATTCAAGCCAATTTATTTTAGTCTTTTTCAAAAATACCCCCTGACTATAGTGTGATTAAAAAAAATTTTGTGAATGAAAATACCCTCTCTGACTATCTTAGGCGATTTGAGCCGATTTTAATTTTATGCTTTTTTATCGTTAGGCGATTCAAACCAATTTATTTTAGTCTTTTTCAAAAATACCCCCTGACTATAGTGTGATTAAAAAAAAATTTATTCAAAAAAAAAATATTTCAATTTCATTTCAAAAATTCGCCAAAATTTGAATTTAAAAAAAATGTTCCAAAAATTTGAATTCAAAAAAAAATCGCGCCAAAAACTCGAAAAAAATTTCGAAAAAAAATACACACAAAATTAATTAAAATACACACAAAATTAATTAAGTTGATTACATCATTATGTAATCAAGATAATCCGAAATTTAATCCGCTATTACATACCCCCCCCTCCCCCTATGTTTTTTTTATGTTCCCGTGTGCTCCTAACTACCTACTTATTTCATTTAAATTCTTTTTAAATAAATTTTTTGGTGATCATAATATGTTTTTATCCGAGATCGGATTCGGCCTTGTTCGTTTCTTTTTAATTAGAAAAAGTATATAAATTTGAGTTTGAGTTTACAATCCTGTTTAACTCATTATTCGGTCTTGCGGTGGCTTTAAAAGCTAAGAGCAGGCTGAACTTAAAGATATGTACATTTAGCCTTAGAAGGTTTCTGAATTGACATATCAACTAATTTAACATTTGCTACTATCAACTGACTCATACAAATGCGATCAAGTCAGTGATCTGTGATCAAATGTGTGTATTGAGCTGTTCTGTAATTCTAAAAGTTTGTGTGCCGTAGTTCAATCAAAATCAATAAATAATCATTTGGTAGGCTTTTTAAAGCCAACTGAGTTGATAAAAATCAAATTGTAAATTATATTTTTGGATTAATAGTTAAACATTTCTGTTTTCTGATTTATTTGAGTCCTTCCTTGATTCTAAACCCTTTCTGTCAGCTTGCTGTTATTGTTAATTATGTTTTCTAGCTTATTTGAGTCCTTCTTTGGTTTTAAACCCTTTCTGTCAGCTTCCTCTGTTATTGTTAAGTCAGTTTTCTAGTTTATTTGAGTTCTTCTTTGGTTCTAAACCATTTCTGTCAGCTTCCTCTGTTATTGTTAAGTCAGTTTTCTAGTTTATTTGAGTCCTTCTTTGGTTCTAAACCCTTTCTGTCAGCTTGCTCTGTTATTGTTAAGTTAGTTTTCTAGCTTATTTGATTCCTTCTTTGGTTCTTAAACCCTTTCTATATGCTTGCTCTATTATTGTTTAGTAATTCTGTACTGAGATAGACATTGATCTCTTATGAAATTTTCTACCAATTAAAAAACGCTTAAAAAATGTTTTCAGATTTTTTATTTACAAAATTAAAAAAAATCAATTTAAACGAATGAATATGAAAATAATTTAAAGATATTATAAATTTAGATTTGTTCATACGTATTAAATTTAAACAAAACGATTTATTTTCTTTTTTTCACGGACGCTCTCATCTTGTTGACGTCCCCTTTGCTAAACACAGGTTGCACAACGGATAAGCCGGATCTATTGATAAAAAATTGTCGAATAAATTAAACTATTTCTCTACAAGTTTATCCGGGCTACAATGCGAGCTGTAAAAAATGACAAATAGCTCACAAGTGAAAATAACCGCAAAGATACGTAAAGACTTCGACGCAAACCCAGAGGCTCTCTACTGTGGCTGTAGCAGGACAATGCACCAGTCCACAAAAGAACTGTTTCCAAGTAGGCCATCAATGATGCCGGTTTCTCGATCGTGCCTCACCCGCCATACAGTCCAGACCTGGCGCTGTCGGATTTTTGGATGTTCAGACATGAAGAAAACGATGCGAGGCAAGATCTTTGAAACCCCTAACAGTGTCAAGGACAGCGTCGTGAAATTCCTCTCCGAATGTGACCCAAATTTCTTTAAAACGGCATTTTTGGAGCTACTGAAGCGCTGGACGACGTGTGTGAACAACAATGGGTTTTACATTGAGAAATGAGGGTATACATGTTGCTTATTTGTTGTGCGAAATATGAAGTTTCTGTGACTTACCTTTGATAGTTAGTCCGGGGACTTGATGCGCGTACCACGTATTACAGAATTTTCCTTTTTGGTTGGTTGAAAAAGTTGATAATTTTCGTCAAAACCTTATTTAATTTTAAAATCTGCTCATTGTAAAATAGAATATTTAAACAACTTTTATATTGATGACTTTAGGTATTTTCTTTAATTTAGCTAAATAAATATTAATAATATATTATAAAAATATTAATAAGATTTTGTTACTAAATTGAATTATTCACATAGTTTTTAAAATTTAATTTATTAATATTTATAATTTAAAAAAATTTCTTTTTAACATTCATTACTATTTTCAATATCTCTGTATTTACCTATGTAGACATTTTTGTGATTCCTAGTTTATACAAAAAACACCAAATTTATCTACAGGTCCATGACATTGAAAAATACATAGTACTAGCCATTGGGACTTGTGAAGTTCCGCTCCCACTTAAATCCTGTTGAATTTGCAACTATGCCTTGGAACGTTCAAAGAATATTATCTGACTTAAGCATAATAAATATTCATAGAATTTTTTATATAGTAAATATAAAAAGATTCCCATAACACTAAAATTAGAAAACAAAAATATATGTGATATTGGAAAACTATAATAAAATATTAAAATTATTGATAACGATTGAAAGTTAATTAATTTAGTATTATTTTATTAACATTTTTAATAAATCAATTAAATCAAAATATAAATAAATGTTTGTACACTATATATATATATATATATATATTAAAATAAAATATTTTAAATTATTAGAAACATATTTTACATACAATGATATTTCATAATATATTATTTTCTAAACAAAAATAATTAAAAGAATTAATATCTCTCAATTTTAAAATGCTGCTAATTTATTATTTGATATCTTTGAAAATTATAAATGAAAGAAAATCAGATGTAAATTTTTAATATTTTCAAATTAAATTCAAATATGCTCCCCAGGGGGGCACAATATTGAATTCCAAAATCGGGGTCATGTAAAAGCATAAAATTTTATACGCTTCACTGATGCTTTCAATTGCTAGCAATAAGTTTCACTAAAAAATTCACACCAATTAAATAAAAATTCATTTTTATTTTCTCATATTTTACATAAACTAATTTCTTTTTATAATTCCTTAATAATATTTTATTAATATTTATTTTTAATTAATCTTATTTTGCATTTAAATAAATGATTTCATTTTTATAATTCCTTAATAATATTTTATTGTTAAATATAATATTTAAAAATTTACTGAGAATTTTAAAAAGTTTTTATAAATTAAAATTAATTTAAATTCAAGAAATTTAAGTTTGTTCAGCAGAAGTGTGAGAAATAATTTTGGCTAGCTATTTTTTGTAAAATGTTCCACGATGGAAAAAATTACCAAAAATTCATAAAAAATGAAAAATAATAAAAATTTAAATTTAAAAATAGTTTTTTGCATAAAATTATTTGGATTTTTTGTAAAAATTTGACCCTCTTTCATTATAAAATAAGATTTTTCATATCTAGATTATTATTAAAATAAATTCCTGTAAAGAATTTCTTTCAATCTAAATTTATGGTTACCAAACTGACCGCTGATGCTTTCTAAGGGGTGGTGGGGTGGTACTAGGTCAAAAGTCAATTTCGGAGGCGTTTACGTGATCTATGGATAGTTGAACACTTATAAAAGAAAACAGTATTAGATCCATTAAAATTATTAATTTTATTGGTTAACATTTTGCGGCTGTAAAATTTTATAAATTACATTTTATTTTAGAGGATGTCATGATAAAATATTTTTAATGTGGTCAAATATTTATAGTAACCATTTTATAGTAACAGTCTACCTTATGATGATAAATCATTTTGCGGTCTCCATTGTTTTATTACTTATACTTTTCTTTTAAATTTTAATTTTTAAGCATTAAAGCATTAAAACCTTATAAAAAAAATAAAAAATTAGCGTGATTTCTACTGTTGAATATCTTCAACTAATTTATTATTGGTTCGAATACTTGAGCTAATGCTATTGGCTTACGGCATTGAATTGCATTTGATTACGTTTCAGTTGACCTTGAAAAAACTTTCAGAAATAAAGAATTTTGTTGAATTGGTTATTTGATTTTGTCGTATTATTTGACTTTTAGTATTTTTTTAAAAAAATTTAAAAGATTTGTTTTCAATTTAGATAATTATTCGAAACAGGACAGAATATTAGGATCAAAATGTACGATCTCAATCAACTATTCTTTTCAATTACTTATTTAGATCATGAGGTTTACTGGCTTGCGGTAATTCTGTTAATATTAATTCTCTGGACTATTATAGGTTAATTAATTAATTATTAAGAAATGAACTAATTACAAATTTTGTAGATTGTGTGGTTTGGAGAAAAACTAAAAGTATGAAAAATTTTTAAATTTCATATAATAAATAGTAACTGGGCTAAAAAATTAAGAAATCATATTCTTCCACATTCGAACCTTGTATAGGAAATGTAAGTCACTATTTATCTCATTATTTTTTATCATTAAATGAAACGAATAACTATTTATTGCTTCAAGAAATAATTCAGGGAAGAATTTCAGGTTTTTTGTTGACACAAGAATTTATTATAAATTTATCCAGCGGCTTCATTTTTTTATTATTAGTTTCTTTGAAGATCTTTTAGATTTGTATATTCAATTATTAATGTTAATTAGTGAATTTATCTCGATTTTGATTTGTCAATTAAATTCCATTATTTCTAATTTAAATTAAATTAAAAGATTATTAATAATATTAATAATTTTTTTATCGTTTTCATTCTTACCAATAATCAGAAATAAAAGTTCCTTTTATTGAATGTGACCACTAAAAACATTTATGAATTTTCTTAAGTATTTTATTGATCTGTTTTCAATTAAAAATAATTGTTTATTATTATTTCCAATTAATTAAACAAAATTTTTCTGTTTGAACATTACCTAATCACAATTTAGCCTAGGACATCTGAAAAATACATTCAATGTGTTTTATGAAGAATTATATTAGATTATGTCTATTCTAAGGAGTAATAAATATAAATTTACGATTTGAAAAAACGGCAAAACTTATTGGAACAGATATAAATTAAGTGAATATACTATAGAAGAGCTTAAAATATATAATAAATCTGAAAATAATACAAACTCACATACACTTCAAGCAACCACCCAATAATAAAAGTGCACAGAGATGACAAAAATTATTGATAGCAATCATTTTTAATTATATAAATATGCGTTTTGAGCAGAAGAGAACAAAGAATGGCAATGTGAATTATAATTTATTTAATAAAATTCCAATTTTTAACCATTTTAGAAATTTGGAAAATTATTATATTTTTCCTGTAATTATGGAAAATCTAGAAAACATTTAAAGCGTAATTTATAATTAAAATATTAAATGTAACGGTAAATATTTTCATGCATTCAAAATTGATTTAAAAAAAGATTTTAATAATATTTGACAATTAATAATAAAGGACCTGGAATTTATAAATATATACAAAATTTTAAATTTTTAATCAAAAAAATATAAAAAAACTGTTATAAAATTGTAAATTTTAATTTACATAATATTAATATTTTTCATTACCGATAATTTGTGATAGCTGGTGTACTGTACAGCATTAAAACAACGTAACTCAGTCGAAGTAACGACGAGACCTACTTATCAGCCACTTTTTGGATTAGAATTTTATGACGAGACATACTCGTCATACGCAGGGAAGGGATTAAAATATAATATTAATATAACTCAATAAAACAATTATAAACTTTTATTATCTATGATTATAAGAAAAAACTAAAAAGAATTCTTTTATAAAAAGGTCTCTATTTTGTTGATCTTGTTTTTTCTGATTTAGTTTGACTTTAAATGTATTTGATATTATTTTTTTTATTTGTTGTCATATCAATCAATAAGTGTATAAATTATAATTCAAATTCTGCCAAAAACAAAACACTTTATACAAACAACAAATTTCCTTTATTATCGATTTGTTTCAAATTATAGCAAACGTACCTTAAATATTTACATTCTTTAATTTAGATTTCAGGAAGTCATACTTGCAAAATCGTTTTAATAGTAAGTGTTTTGTATAATATTAGAAATTTATTTATTAGTCAATAAAAAATAATAATAATAATATTAACAATAGACTTTAATTTGAAATTTTTTTGACATTTTATATAAATTTTAAAGTTAATAAAAAATTTTAAAACAAAAATATATTAACACATTTAAAATGTAATAATGTGTTAAAAATATATAAATAAAATCCACATTATTAATGTTTTTTACCCGATGGTGAGAGTGAATCTGTCGAGATATGACATAAAGCGAGTGTTGGAATGACAGTTTTATTTCATAAAACTCATTGCCATACATATTTAATCATTTAGTTAATAATAATAATAATAATAATAATAATAATAATAATAATAATAATAATAATAATAATAATAATAATAATAATAATAATAATAATAATTATAATAAATTTAATTATTATTACTCAGTTCTAAATAAAAAGGAAGATGAAGAATTGGAATCACAAAAGGTAAATTTATTAATTTTTAAATAACCTTTCAAATCGTCAAAAGGGAGAAAACCGTCAATTTATGAAACCGTTTCAACAGAACAAATTGACGAAATATTTATTGTGAAAATGAGCTTATTTTACATTTTGTACAAAACTGATCGGCTCAAAAATTTCCGAAATCATTTTTTTCAATTCCAAATTACTGCTTGTATTCCGTTACATTTGCATAATTTTACTTAATAAACAACAAATTGTAAATTATTATTATTATTATTATTATTATTATTATTATTATTATTATTATTATTATTATTATTATTATTATTATTATTATTATTATTATTATTATTATTATTATTATTATTATTATTATTATTATTATTATTATTATTATTATTATTATTATTATTATTATTATTATTATTATTATTATTATTATTATTATATGCAGCTATGGCTTTTCCTTGAAGTTTTATTTAATCATAATCTGAAATTTGCGTTTATAAAATTACACATATACATAAAGTTAATCACAAATACAAAGACAAAAGTCGGACAATAAAAGATTAAAGTCAACTAAAACATTTCATAATAAAATTTAATAGCTTTATATTCATAAATTAGCAACTCAATTAATTTTAAAATAAATTCCATTAAAGACATTAATTTTTTAAAAATTTTATTGCAGTAAAAATTAGTAATAAATTTTTTCTTATTTTATTTCTTAGAAAGTTCATTCAAATGGAGAACCCACAAATAAAGGACTCTGGCACTCCTATGCTGAGAATAGTACAGTTATAGATAGCAACAGTTTGTCAGTGGCCAACTGTCAAAATGTTACAAATTTGTGTAAAATCTGAATAGAAAACTATCATTATTTTAAAAGCCTTGTCCTAAATATCATTGCAGGTCTTGCCAAGGATTTATCTCGGAGGGGCAGACAATTGATGAAAAGTCTTATTGCGATTTCTCCAGGAAAGACTTCCATGTCGATTCCGTTATGAACTTGTATTGTTCCATAACAAATAATCACTCCAGTCTTCGGTATTCCTTGAATTTTCATATTTACAATCTCTTTCGGTATTATTTTTGGATTTAAAATCAAGGTTTTCTTATTATAAAATTTGTATTTCAGTCGTTTTTTAACTTCCTTTGTTACCTCAATTGGATCAGAATAGCTGTTGTAAAGAATTCGCCCCGAATGATTCGTTCCGTTGATCTTAACCTTGATTAGCAGTGGAAATTTGGAACTGTAGATTCCAAGCAAAAAGAAATATCCTTTGACAACCTTGTCTGTATATAAGCTGTGGCCTAACTCATACACTCTTTCACAACTTTTAATTACGACTCGAGTTTCTATGTCTTTGACGACCGTCAACATCATTTTGTTATAGGATTCTCTGCAAGTTTTACACTTGTTACCGGAATTTAGATTGTGATATAATAGGCAAATATAATGATACCAATGTCCACATTTTAGGATTGCCCCGAGTTCGGTGGTCAACCTTTGTCGACACAGCTCACAAATCGGATCAAATGTGAAAACCTTTGTTAATTCTCCCAAAGAATTCGAATTCATTTAATTTAATTTAATAATAACAGCTTTTAGATAATTATTAATATTTTATATTGGCTGCTTATGTAATTAGTGATTATGTAATCTGTACAAATAAAATTAATTTAATGATTCCTCATTAATTAATTTTCAAACTATGTTATACTTTATTGTATGAAAATGCTTTACTTAATGTTTTATTTTCGTTATATTTTTATAGCAAGTTTTTTTTCATTAAATTATTATTATTATTATTAATTTTATTATTATTATTATTATTATTATTATTATTATTTATTATTATTATTATTATTATTATTATTATTATTATTATTATTATTATTATTATTATTATTATTATTATTATTATTATTATTATTAATATTATTAATATTATTAATAATATTAATATTATTATTATTAATATTATAATGACTTTTTTGTTTTTTACCTCTCATTTTTTTATAAGTGACATAATATTTTCTACAAAATTTGACTTTGAATCTTGAAAAAGGCTGTGCTGAAATTTCGTGAATACCTTAAATAAATGGGAAATAATAATATTATATTATATTTTGAAATATTTTTTACAATATAATTTACATTGTTTTTATGTTTTTATATTTATCAAATTTTTAAAGTATTTTTCATCAACTATGAACCTAATAAAATTGCAAATATATATATTTTTTCATGATAAAAATCTGATTATACTGATTTCTTATATAATGGTATTGTTTAAGTATATTTTAGTTGGATTATGTTATAAATAAAATAAATATATGGATTATTTTTCACTACATAATCAATAAATAATTTAAATTAAATTTTATTATATTATTTATAAAGCCAATATATTTAATAGTTGAGTTATTTTGAATGAAACTTTTTGATTATATTTACTTTAAAATTTATTAAAGAGGGGTGCTGAGAAAGTAATGCTTAAAAGGGGGCGTTGACCTGAAAAGGTTTGGGAACCACTGGTCTATATCATAGTACAAACATCTGACTATTTATATTAAATTATAGTTAACGGTAAAATATTTTATTGTCAACAATAATTGTTCTTCTGTTTTCAGTAGAAGGTCTTATACATAGTTTTAGTTTTTTTTTATCATTTTTTATGATTAAGCAATCAAAAGTTTAATCCACAAATGAACACAGTAAGTAATGGTGAACGAAATGAGCACAAATCTAGTCTGCCATTAGAAATCAAATTGTATATCGCATCGATGTACTCAAACTTTTGACTTAACTAATAACTTAACTAATTATTGTACACACAATATAATACGAGTATTTAAACAACTTTAAAAGGTTTATCGCGTATAACTAAAAATGTAATATTCTTTTTTTCTTTTTTATTATAAAAATTTCTTTAATAGAAGAAAAATTTGAATTTTTAAAAAAATATTAAATAAGCCAAAAAATTCGCTTGATTGAATACTATTTTATCATAAAAAAACGATAATTGAAAGTTTGGAAAATTTTTAATTTTATTATTAATAAAATTAAATATAATACTATAAAAATAAATTAACAATTAATTTCTGAAATCAAACTGAAACCGTTTAAATTTATTAGTTTTAATTTTTAATAAAAAGATTTAAAGGCATGTGAAGATTTTTGGTATGGAGTTTGAATAATGTTCTCATTTATCAAATAAGTCATCTATTATATATGATATGGGGATGTCCGAAGAAAACTGGAACCATTTCCATAAATTATGCTGTCCAAGAACGAGCGAGGATATAATCCTTACTAATAAATAAAAATTTCATCTATTAGAAATTTTTTTTATAAGTTATTTTTAAATATTATGTAAAGTATATATATATATATATAATAAAATAAACTCCCAACACAATAAAATTAAATTAAATTAAATAAATATGTCAGACAAGTTGTGAGTGATTAAAAAATGGTGCAAGTTCATTTTTTGTTAAAATGAGATATTTAAAGATTTGCGCTTCAATAAATGTAAAATTACTGATAAACTCTAACAAACAAATTTTATGTGTTTTCTAGTTATAGATAATGCAACTTTATTATCCAATACTGTTCATGAGTCTAGTTGACGCTACTGTAATGTAAGTGGTTAATTCTTTAGTTATTATTAAAAAAATTATTAACTTTTTCAGTCCCCCCCCTTACATTAATTAATGAGATTCTGATAGTGACTTTGCACAGTTTTGATTTAATTGTTTGTGAAGTTTCCTGCAATCTGTAATGTAATGCAATTTCTATGTTTATCTCTATATCAATATTGAAGGTTTCAATTACATTTCGATATCAGCTGGGGAGATTTATTTACTTTTAATGACAATTTTAAATTTTCATTAATTATTAATGAAATATATTATTTAGAAAATATTATTACATCATTTTTTGGCATCAATAATAATAATAATAATAATAATAATTGCAATAATAATTTCCATAATAATATTTCTTTTTTTAAATTATTCCGCCATCGACAAGTAATTTTAAAGATTTAAAGTCATTTTTAAAGTAATTTTAAGGTTTTTTAGAACATAATTCAAATAAATAAATAGGTAAACAATGTTCTGAATGTTTATTAAATATAATATGTTTACTTAATTAAATCTGGTAAAAAACAAAAAAACTAATAAAAAAATCCAAAGAAAGAGAAAAAGAAAAATTTGTAAAATGTCATATAAGATTGATAAGGAATTACTTTAGGTCCAAATATTTCAAGTAATAAACAATATGGAAATGGATTACTTAGTTATTTAACAGAATTTTTGTTTTTATTATATTTTCAATCTTATTATTATTATTATTATTATTATTATTATTATTATTATTATTATTATTAGTATTATTATCAAAATTTATTATTATTATTAATACTATGATTATTATTATATATTCATATACATATATATTCAAAACCAAGATACAAACACAATCAATGCAGGACTTGAAATCTATTAATAAACACAAAATATTAAATATGCAGAAAAATATGCTTGATCGACAATTATCAAGAACAAGAAGAACGGAGATGACGGGCAGTCATTTCAATGTATGTGGCATTGCACCTATGATATATATATTTATAACCAAGATCCGAATGCTAATCAATACTTGAAATATACCAATACAAACCTCACTATTTATATCACATAAAGCTTGATTTAAGATATTTATTAAAACTTTCAGTTATCTGTCAAACGGATTATCACCTATTACCCAGTCAATTCCAACCCACCCGACAATATGGATAGTCCAGCTCCCTAGTATATTGATAATTATTAATTACATAATTAAACACATTTTAACTTAATACCAAACCCTAACAAATTAAATAATGTATTATTCAATTTAATATCCTTAACAATATTCTGGCTCTCGATTATTATAAATTGAAAACAGCATTATTGTTTTAATTGTAATTATTTCCAAAAACTTGTTTTAATTTCCCATTTTTATAATAACTTCATTGATTTAATAAAGTTATTTTTTCGACAGTTTTTATATTTGTTTAGCGACGTAAAAGTAAATAAAATATGCAAATAGACAATCAATAAATTTTTTGTAACCAAATTTATTTCTCAAAATTATTTTGATTTTAAAGTTTATTTAGTTGTTTAAATTTTTTTTTAAAAACTGATAATGTCGATGTACTTTGTAAAGTAACTGAACAACTCAACTCACTAATATATATATATATATATATATATATATATATATATATATATATATATATATATATATATTTCTGGCAGAGTATAAGTAATAATGCTCCAAATAAGTCAGCGGAATTTTATTTTTGGCCTACTTAGTTTCAATATCCTTGCCAAACAAATAATAGTGAAAACATAGTAAGTGATTCGTTACAGAATTGGCGTAAAACCAACACAAAACGATAAATACATTTTACAATAAACACAGAAAGTGAACTTAAATTAAACACAAATATCACGAAAATTAAACTAAAACTTGATTTTATTTGAGAAAGTGACTTTTCTGATTGTTTTTCTCAGCGATTTTCTCATCATTACTCATCGTATTCTCTTTGAATCGCTTCAGCAATTTGCTTATATCTCATTTTAAATAAAATCCAGTGTGTTGAGTAGTCTTGTGTGGACTTGTCATATATTGAGTTGTCATAGAGTTATTGTGTTGAGGTTGATATAAAATTAAGGAAATGTGTGCATAGAAAATCGAAAATGAACAAAAACATAAAAATTAATTAAAATACAAAAATTAATAAAATTTGAAAATCAATATTGGTTGGATCTCTACACGTCTCGGGTTTTCCATTAGAGGATTAATTAATTTTACAGCTCGGGAAGTTAAACGAATAACTAATTTGATTCAGATAAATTATCCCAAAAACCGATAGAGCAAATTCGATGTTTAAAAAACAATTACCCCAGATTCTAAAAGCAATTAGACCCAAATTTCTAGAATAATTGATGGCTAACAATTAAATTGTTTTGAAAATAATAATAATTCCTTAATGAACAAAATTCATAATAACTAATGTTCTTTGGTATTAAAAATGGTCCTATAATGTAGAAAATTAGAATTGTTTAATGCCAGAAATAAATTATTCTGTAGTGCACAAAATTTATATATCAAACATACACCAAGTTGAACAATAAATAAAGGTCCTCGGCAATAAAAAAAAGTTAGATCCTCATTTTAAATATAAAAAAATAATTACGGATGTTTTCGAAGAAATTTTTGATATTTCTACAATAGCAATTATTCCATACAAAAAAATATGTAAGTTTTTAGTTAATTTGTTTTTTGTTAACTTTGTACCAATTATAAATATTAAAACTACTGACAATTTTATTTTGTTTTAATCACCAACATTAACATTTTAATTATCGTTCTAACTATTTTTGGCATTTGAATAGTATTTTATAGCAATAATATTACAGACACATAGATGACAATTGTTATTATAAATTGTGATTTTTATACAGTGATTTTTATACAGTGATTTTTATAGTTATTTTTCACGGTAAAAGTTAGTTTAATAATAAACGAGATATTCTTTTAATTTGTGTAATTATTAGAAAATTTAACTTTATAAATGTAATTTGTTCTTTAATTTAGGGATGGTTTTTTGGTCTTACATAAAAAAAGTTCCTAGCGTATTAAACATATTTTAAAAACATTTACATGTAAAACAACAAAAGCGCTTTCACTTAGTAAAACAAATTAATAATTAATATTGTGGAAATCCATTATCATGTGTTTTGATGTAATTATTGGATCCGGCAAAATGAGAATTGGGAAACGAGGAGAATTGTTCTTGTCCATTTTAATTATTTATAATACATTTTATAGTTTCATTCTCGTAATTTCTGTAATTTATAATGATGAATATTTATTAAAAAATTATCAAATAATACAAATCGAATATTATAAACACATGTATGATTTCAAAAGCATTTCTTTTATTTTTATTAATACAAAATATTAAATATTTTTAATTGGTAAAAAAATAGGACAAAATAAATGTAACTTTTTTATTTTTTATTAACTAATAGTCTGTAGCACCTCATTTGTTACGAATAACCTCAAATAGACGTTCATATATTGAATCTACAAGTATTTGTATAAATTCCTGAGGTATATTTTGCCATATTTGTTTAATTTTTATGAATGCCTCATTTAAATTACTATCCGGAGCTTTACCATATTTTTTTTAAACAAATGCCCAGCAATGTACAATTATGTTTATATCTGGTGAAAGTGCCGGCCAATTTATCTATTTAATTCTGTTTTCTTCAAGACTTTGTTGCAATCTTACTTGTATGTTTTGGTTCGTTGTCTTATTATTTTTTTATTTAAATATAATAGAAACCAATATAAAAACGAAGTGACGAGTTTGAAAATCTCGAGTTGGTTGGATAGAAAATTCAAATGTATTAGATAATTAAGAAGGTTTGTAGTTAGTGAGCAGAACTGAATATTAGACAAGTCAAAAACTGAATTTATATAAAAGAAAAGGTAATTTGCCGTTGCTAGACTTATTACTAAAACCGAGAGTGCAGATATAAGACGAATGTATTAATAAATGTATTAATTATGTTGAATTCAAAGAAAATATAGTGTGCTTGTTATTATGATAATTTTTTTTTGAAAATGTAAAAAATTTGAAAAGAAAGACCAATTTTTATTGGAAATGAAAGTTAAAGCACTAATCAATTATAATTTATTGTTTAAATCCATAAAAAATTGTGATAGTGCATTAAAGCCATTGTTGTTTAATTAATTTGAATTTTAATTGAATTTTAACAAAATTACGATTGTTTTATTCTTCCATGAAATGCTCTAATATTTTAATTTCATCATTACTTTTTGTATTGTTTTAATTTATACATAAAAGAAAACAATAAATACTAAATAAATTTTATTAATGGAATAAATACTATTAGAAAACATACTATTCTGAATATATAGTGTTCTAATAATAATAATAATAATAATAATAATAATAATAATAATAATAATAATAATAATAATAATAATAATAATAATAATAATAATAATAATAATAATAATAATAATAATAATAATAATAATGATAATAATAATAATAATAATAATAATAATAATAATAATAATAATAATAATAATAATAATAATAATAATAATAATAATAATAATAATAATAATAATAATAACAATAATAATAATAATAATAATAATAATAATAATAACAATAATAATAATAATAATAATAATAATAATAATAATAATAATAATATAAAATTATAAACCTAAAGTAAGTAATAGTGCAAATATAGAGAAATAGTCAATTCCTAGTGATAGAAAGCCATTTGTTCTTCAATTGTATGATCTTTTAATGTGCTTATTACCCTTGACATAGAAGACTAGGTTGATAGACGACCACATGAAGGTCAGTAAAGAATACATTATAACTAGCACAATTGACAAATCCATCAACAATGAAGAGGAGCTCGAATCATATTTGATATATTTCCCTGGGTCGGTTTTGGCTTTTTCCATTAAAATCCCCTCGGCAGAAAAAATGAGATCTATTGTGATAATAATTCCCAAAATTAGCATTGTCTGAAAAAAATTAAGAATTTTCCCAGTTAAACTTTCATTGTCGTTGTCGCTGCTGT
Organism: Schmidtea mediterranea; assembly: GCA_022537955.1. Taxonomy (NCBI): domain Eukaryota; kingdom Metazoa; phylum Platyhelminthes; order Tricladida; family Dugesiidae; genus Schmidtea; species Schmidtea mediterranea. The sequence goes on from CM039681.1 coordinate 14,698,040, forward strand.
TTGCAAAGCTAATAAGCCAATTGGAAATATTTCATTTTACATACGATCTGTTTGTCAAAACAGTGACAATTGAGTAGGTTTAATACTCGGGATTTTTTTTATACTTTCGCTAAACTGCATGTGCATTCTGTTTAAACAATTTCATAATTATCCCACATTATTGACAGTTTCCTAAAGAAAATAAATCGATGGGAATAAAAATGGATATTTTGACAAGAATTTGTTTTTATTCTGTTTTTTAATTCACTTTTAAAACAATGAATTCAAACAAACATTTAAAAATATATTTGAAAAAAATAGCATCTTTAAAAGAATAAATGTTAATCGAAATAGCTTGTGTTGTGATATTGGTGTAAAAATAATAATAATTAATAATAATTAATAATAATTAATAATAATAATAATATTTAATAATAATAATAATAATAATAATAATAATAATAATAATAATAATTAATAATAATAATGTTCATCAGGTAACATATTTTTAAAAGATTTGATATTAACTTTACATAATAAATTTATTTAAAAACAGTCCTAATCATAGAATTTTATCAACTTTATCAACAATGTTTCACATAAAAACTTTTACATAGAATTTTAAAATTCATATTTTTAAATTTAAATATAAATAAAAATTACAGAAAATAATTGTTTTATATTTTATTTGATAATAGGGACACATTCAACCGGTAATATTGTTATTTATAAATATTTATATTTTATGTCAGTAGTAGGATGTGAGCCCGTCAGATACAAACCCCCATAGGCTTATGTAACATTTTGTAATAGCTGACCTCTGTCTATGTGGTTGCTACCTAGTAATTGACCTTTGTCCACTGTTACCAGGTGACCGCACGATTATGTCACGTGTCCAATGGTCAGTCACTACCCGGAGACACACTTATTATGCCATACACACCGGTTACCCAATATTATGCCACGCAGTTGAGGACCAATACACCTTGATGACATAATGTTCTGGAACACACACCTACATTCTAGAACATATTACACAACAAACTTATGGATCCTTCATTTCACCTACCATCTGTCACACACCTACCTTCTGGAACCTAACTTTCTGAAATCGTTCACACACAGATGTTCTAGAATATTCCCGAAAATACATATCTCACACACACCAACTAACGATCACTGATCCACACTGATCCACACCGATCCGAGAAGAATTGTACATATTTTAAATAAATTTACGGGCAAATGATACTTATTTAGAATTTGTGTAATTATTTAGAGGAAAAATTTGATTAAGAAAATTAAATGAACCAAAATTTTTGACATCAAAACTATTTGAAATTAAGTAATTATATTTTAGAATCAATTAATTTTAGTATTCAATTTGAAAATACTACATCTTTGGTTATTTGAGAGTTAGTTATCAACTTTTTTTATCACATACATCGTTAAATTGTCTTCATTTATTTGTCTTTTATCAATGTGGAAATTGTGTTTAATTAGACTAAAACTTGTAATAAGGTATTGAATAATAGCTAGTATATTAATTTATCATGTATGTCCACTTAGTATAATATAGAGCCTGTTAAATATTTTAGTTTAAATTTAGGATTCTCGATATAGTTTTAATGAATTTTATATCTAATCGAATGTCAATTGATATTACTAAAGAATTTATTATTGAATTTGATGTAAACTTTTAAGGGAAATTAAATTGAAGTCAGATTTGTGTTGAGATATTTTTCGTCATCTTTTTAATGATAATAATAATAAACATAGTTAAACTATTTAAAAGCATAAGTCCTTGCTGAGAAGTAATAATAATATGGTTTCAATTATTAAATAATCCTCTTCAGTTTCAGATCTGATATATCTGATTCATAGTCAAATTTTGTAGAAAATACAATGTCTTTTATAAATGAAAATAAAAATTAATCAGAGGTGAAAAACAGAAAAAAGTCCTTATAAGATATTAATAATTAATATTATTATAAATAAAATATTAATAATAAATATTATAAAAAATGAAATATTAATAACAAAAATAAATTTTTTAAGTAAACTGTAAGTACTAAAATAAATAATTTAAAATTATTGTGTTAATATTGTTATATTTAAAAAGATTTTACAATATAAAAATAAAGTTTATGAAATAAAAATTATAAGGAAAACATATATTTATAAAATTAAAGGATTCTTTAATCGTTAAGATTCCTTCCACAAATACTGACATTAAAAGCTCTGTCTACCAATTTTTGCCGTTTTGTCTGACAATACTTTTTTATAACTCTTTTATGTGTTTTATTTTCTTCAATTTCCAATTCGGTATTCTCCATTTTTGCGCTATCAGAATCACTGTCAATGTCTGCAGGTCTCTTTCGGTCATCGACTCTCCATTTCGGTCGAATGACATATTCTGTATTTGATGATTTCGGAATAGCCACTCTTTCGATTTTCTGTTTAGTCTTATCTACAGCTTCATTGTCAGAAACTTCATCAAAACTTAATTTGGCATTTAAACCTGGAGATTTTCTTACTATATTCATTGAACTGTCTTTGGTTTGTTTTTCTTCGGTGTTCAGGTTTTCATTAATTGGGTTTCTAAAAACTATTCGGCTCCATTTGTCGATTAGTTTTTTGGCTTTGGTTTTATTTTCAATTGTTTCTTCTGGGTGTTTGCTAAGATACATAACTGCTTTACCAATATTACTTTTCAATAGATCATCTGATGACAGAGGTGGAAAGTTGAGTAAGGCTTGAAGGAAAACTATTCTTATGTCTAAAGGAGGAAGGATGTGTTTACCTAAAGGTTGTAACCAAGTTGCAATGACTGTTAGAAATTGTGATTGAATTAGAATGTTTGATAGATGTGTTAATTCGAGGATTGGTGTTATTTCCGGCATCAAAATGATTTTCTTGAAAGCAGGTTTACCAAGAGAGAAAAGTTTTTTATCTTCAATAACTGCCAATTTCATTCTGTTGATTAGATCTGACACTTTATCTTGTAAATTATTCACGTATGCAACATTTCTCTGTTTTCTATTCCGTTGTACTTTTGCTTTTTCTTTTTTACGATTAATTATATTGTTTAATGCGTTTATTATTTCGCTTTCATTTTCTTCTGGCTTTCCTGTGACAGTTTTTCTTTTTGGCATTTGGTTAGTTTTCCATGGATTTTTTGTTGAAGGAGTCGATTTTTTGTTTTCATTTTTTTTGTTTTTGATTATTTCTTTTGTTGTTTTATTTGTTTCTTTTTTACTTTTTTTAGTTTTTAAACATTTTTCTTTTTTCAAATAAATATTATCGCTTAAGTGGCTGATGTCACTAGTGTCGCTGAGGTCACTGAGGTCACTGAGGTCACTGAGGTCGTCAGTAAAGTTGATTGTTATATTCTTTTTTTGGTTTTTATTTTCATTTTTATTGTGCTTTGGTATTTCTTCATTGTCATCGCTACTTTCAAAAATTTCTTTGATTAATTTATCTATTTTGTTATCAGGGTTTTTTTTATTTTTTTCACGAGAATCATCGCTTGTTTCACTCAGGTCACTAAGGTTACTATTTTCACTTACAAAGTCTTTTGACTTAAGTTCAGTCTTAACTGATTTAGATTTTGAGGGCTTTGGGGTAGATGTGATGTCATGGTGTTGTTTTTCTTTTTTAACAATTTCTGTGCATTTTGATTTGTATTCTTTATAAGATTTACAAGCTCTGACATTACTATTAATATTAGTTATATCAACCTTGTCACTTTTTTTCCTAGTATTTGTGTGAGGACTTTTTATTTTTGTCACATTTCTTAAAAGGGTTTGTTTGGTAGATCTTGTATCTCCTTCAGCATATGATTCTGTATCACTTTCTCCTAGAAGCTCTATTACTGTTTCTTTAACTGATTCTGATTTAAACATTTTTTGATAATTTATTGTAAACTTTAATCATGTATTGATAGTGAATTTTGATTTAGACGACTTAATTGATGACTTATTGGCTAATTACTTTTTTTTAAATTTAATTTAAAATAATTTAAAAACCAAATAATGAAAATTTAAATTAAATCAAAAAAATATCTATTTTGAATATTCTTTAATTATATAATTTATTAAAAAACATTTTGAAAATTATCTAAAGAGAATTTATTTTAAAAGGGGTTTTGTTTAATATTTTATAACCTATAAAATATAAGCTTAAAATTTTAAAAATTAAAGATGAATTGTGAATAATTAAACAATGTAGCAAATAAATTTAGAAACTTTTAACAAAAGTAAAAATATATTATATAGTATATTAATATTTTAAAATATATATTCATTTTTAATTCATTTTATATTTACTAAAAATTAATTTTTTTTTAAAAAATTATTTTATATTCTGATAATTTTGTAAAATTTATAAATAATTAAAATATAAAAAATTAATTTTAAATAAATATATTTAATTTTAAAAATGGATATTATTATTTCTTTTAAAACAAATTTATATGTTAATAAATAAATATGGTAGTATAATTTTCATTTTAAAAACATTCGTTTTATATAATTTAAAAGATAATATTATTACATGATATTACATAGTATTATTAACGAATTTATTAAAACTTGAACGCAACTAATTCAGGTAAATATTTTTGATAAATATTTTTAAATAAGAATAAATTAGTCTACTTTCAAATAATAATCATATTGAAATATAAATTATAAAATTTTAGCACAAATATATATTTTTCAGAATATTCGTAAATAAAAGAGAAATAAATTATTATTGAGTTTAGGTTATAAAGTTTTATCTGTGACCATAATAAAAAGTCAGAAAAAGCATAATGGAAACCGTAACTATTTTGTCAAAGGTAGATTTTGTTCAATTTTTATAAAAAGACAAAATGTGAATTAAAGAATCACATTGAACTGGTAAGGAGAACCTAAAATAATTAATTTTTAATTAATATTTAAAAGAGTACGTCTTAGTGTTTTATATTTATATATAATTGAAGTCTGAGCTTTATGTGTTGAGTAAATCAACTTAACAATTCAGTTAGTTGTCAGCAGAAAAATGTCTATAAAACTCCAATAATAAATATTGGCACTTGAGTGTGGCACACAAATTGTCAGCTTATTGTAGATTCAACTTGGAAATAACGTTCATACACAAAATACGAAAATAAAAACGACAATATTTTCCTGTTTATGTTTATTATATATGTCTCACATTTTAGGAAATTAGTAAAATAATGGAATAAAATTTTTTGACCTTTGCTTAAAAGTTTTTTATTATTTTCAATAACTCGTTGTCCATTTTCCACAGTTTTTCTAATTGAATTATTTTCATATGTTAATATATTTTTAATACATTTTAATTTCATTAGTTTTCCAATTCGTATATTCTTTATTAAGTCTTTTGAATATGTCAATTTATAAAGCTTCAAATAAAATTTTTCAAATTTTAATTAAAAATTTACAGTTTAATTATCATTGAAAATCATTCATAAATGTTTAGTAAAATCTACAAAACGATAGTAGATAGGCGAGTACCCGTCATATATAAAAAAAGACCCTTATAATAAAATGTTGGTCAACCATTGGCTGGAATCTGGACATTTATTAAGGGTTTTGATTTTGTAAATTAATATTTATTTTGTAACTTTAATTTTAATAAATTTTATTTTTATATTTTACAAAAGGCTTTATACTTGTCTCTCTGTCATTGAAGCACCTCTTCTTATTGCAGAATGTAGCTTTTTGACTTTCCGATGTTATATGATTGGGTTTTCAACAATTGAAGCATAACGTCCATTGTCACACTCTTTTACGTCACATTGTAGGTCTCATGTCATAAAAGGTTTATCACTGATCCAAATAGTTCTCTTCTTTCCACTTCCAACATTTCAGCTTAGTTCCCAGAAATTCGTTACTTGCCCTACTCGCTTTACTATCACTTGCATCTACCACTTTCCCAACAAGTTTTCAGTGACTTTGTTTAAGAATACCAAATTCTCTTGAGGGTGAACCTTGTTTTTGACACTTGTTTATTCTATTGTCCTCCCCAAATCCGAATAAAGTTTTCTTAATTGATAATAACAGTTCTACTTCCTCCTGTAAATAATTTCTAAAATATTGAATATTCTCGGAATACTCTTCAAAATCTATCTTCCATTTGTATGGCGTGAGTTTGGTAGATATTTTTGGTAGTTATGTTTGAGAAGCATATTATCTTTGCAATGTAATCTATCTCTACCATCACATTTTCACGTACTAGCAGGAACATGTCTATGTCCTACAGAGCAGCTAGGGAAATTTCGTTATTGTTTTCGTGATCATTTTTAAGATGTTTATTAAACTCGACGGTCAAAATGTTACAAATTTGTGTAAAATCTGAATAGAAAACTATCATTATTTTAAAAGCCTTGTCCTAAATATCATTGCAGGTCTTGCCAAGGATTTATCTCGGAGGGGCAGACAATTGATGAAAAGTCTTATTGCGATTTCTCCAGGAAAGACTTCCATGTCAATTCCGTTATGAACTTGTATTGTTCCATAACAAATAATCACTCCAGTCTTCGGTATTCCTTGAATTTTCATATTTACAATCTCTTTCGGTATTATTTTTGGATTTAAAATCAAGGTTTTCTTATTATAAAATTTGTATTTCAGTCGTTTTTTAACTTCCTTTGTTACCTCAATTGGATCAGAATAGCTGTTGTAAAGAATTCGCCCCGAATGATTCGTTCCGTTGATCTTAACCTTGATTAGCAGTGGAAATTTGGAACTGTAGATTCCAAGCAAAAAGAAATATCCTTTGACAACCTTGTCTGTATATAAGCTGTGGCCTAACTCATACACTCTTTCACAACTTTTAATTACGACTCGAGTTTCTATGTCTTTGACGACCGTCAACATCATTTTGTTATAGGATTCTCTGCAAGTTTTACACTTGTTACCGGAATTTAGATTGTGATATAATAGGCAAATATAATGATACCAATGTCCACATTTTAGGATTGCCCCGAGTTCGGTGGTCAACCTTTGTCGACACAGCTCACAAATCGGATCAAATGTGAAAACTTTTGTTAATTCTCCCAAAGAATTCGAATTCATTTAATTTAATTTAATAATAACAGCTTTTAGATAATTATTAATATTTTATATTGGCTGCTTATGTAATTAGTGATTATGTAATCTGTACAAATAAAATTAATTTAATGATTCCTCATTAATAAAATTTTAAATTATATGTTAGGCCTTATAATATGAAAAAATTATTCATTTACTCATATTTTTATTAAAGGCATATTTCTACAATTGGTTCAGGTACGCTCAGCGAAGAAAATTGTTAGAGTCGGATGACATATGCGGTAATTGACAGTATTAATATTCTATTGTCCTTTTCCAACCAGCGTGTGATCGATAGCCTACAAATTAATAAACTTGAACAAATTTTTGGTCAACAGAGTGCAACTTATTAGCACCAGAAAGGAATCACAGATTTTCTCTCATGATGTGATTACATTACAATTAATCAACCCTTCATTCTGATTATTACTTGTGCTACTGTTGTTAATTAAACGATTCTGAAAGAGTTATCTACTGTAATTTCGATAAATAATTCCGAACATTACGGAAAAGCAATTTTTTTCATTCGAGTACGAAATTTAATTAAACTATCGGGGGTTTTCAATTATAAATAAATTAATAAATAGCTGAAATAAAAAATTAATTCAATTTTCTAAATTTTTTAAAATTAATTTATATTTGGAAGATTATTAAATATCAATTATAAAATTTTCAACTTTCGTTAAAATTGTAATTAAATATTTGTAAATTAGAATTTAATTAAATTTTTCAATATTATATTATAAAATGCATAATTTACTGATTAATTATATTTTCTAAATTTATTGAAATAAATTTATATTTAAAATTTTCTGATTAAATTAAAAATTGAATATTAATTAAAAATTGATATATTTTTAGAATTAATTTAAATAATTAACTATATTTTTATTAATAAATACCTGTTTTAAAATTGTTTGATTTAATTAAACATTTCAATTAAATTAAAATTCTAAATTAATTTATTATTTAATGATCAAATAAGAAAAATAAGAATTGTTTAGTAATTAAATTTCCTAAATTAATTTTAAATAATAAATTAAATATTTTTAATTAAATAGAATTTTATATTAATTAAAATTTTTAAATTAATTAAATTTTCTAAATTAATTTAAATAATAAATTAAATATTTTTAATTAAATAAATTAAATTTTATATTAAGTAAAAATTTTAAAAATATTAATAAAATGATTATTTAATGATCAAACACGAAAACGAATAAATTCCTGATAAATATATTTTTCTAAATTAATTTAAATAATCAATTAAATATTTTTAATTAAATAAATTAAATTTTATATTAATTAAAAATTTTAAATTAATTATTTAAATTTTTATTTAATGATCAAATAAGAAAACACATAAAATGCTGAGTAAATAATTTCCCAAATTAATTTTAAATAATCAATTAAATTTTTAATTAATAAACAAAAAAGAAAACGCATAATTTTCTGATTTATTTCAAATAAATGTCAAAAACTACACAATTGTTATCACCAAAATTGTGCATTATTATTCATCATCATTCAACAAGAAGGACGCATGCTCTCTAGTGCTACACGGCATTACGATGTACTCGACACTGCCAACTTTATCAGGTGCTCCATAAACACTTGCAACGAAACGTCATCTGTTAACACTGCCCCTCCACCATTGTCCTGAAAGATTACGATCACAATAAATAAATGAATAAAAATTTGTATCGAATGAATCAAAGTGACGAAATTAGTTACAGAAAATGATTTCATAGACAAAATAATAATACAAGAGTTGAACAATAACTTTAAAAAGAAAGGTAATCAAATTCCGCAAGTGCTGAGGAGAAAGTGTACGATGATGATCAAGATGAAGAGCTATCCAGTGTTAGTGAAATTCAACCAATGAAATCAGTCAAGGCCACAAAAGTGCCAGTGTGAAATAATTTTTGTCTTTTGATTTTAAAAAATTCATTATGAAAGAGTGAACAAGAAAGTGTTGATTTACGGTCACCGAGTTTCGAGAATTACAGAAGTAGCTCTGTATAACTATTTTCCAGAATTTGCAACGGAAACTTTTTTCTTTGAGTGGTTAATTTTGAGTGGAGAAGTTTGCAGAAATGTCAACAAAATCCAATAAGGATGGATGAAAATTGTTGCACGAGATTTAGAGATATTTCAAGGGAAAATTAAAACTGAAAACAGTGACAAAGTTAAAACAGAGTATATTGGATACATATTTGTTATCTTGAATTATATGAAAAGGGTTTAGTTGAGTAAATATCAGTTCAAAATTTCTGGGATGCGAAGCTTTACGTAGAAATTATTACTCAGATGTAATGTGTAAGGTTATGTAATCACATTATATTGCTAAAATTCGACTAATGAACTAATTGGGTTTGGATATCCAACGTACTAATTGACATTTAACTCATATACTACTTGACCTCTAATGTACTAATTGAGCTTTGACCTCTAATGTACTAATTGAACTTTGACCTCTAATAACTAAATTGAGTATGGACCTATCATGTACTAATTGAGCTTTGACCTTTAATGTACTAATTGAGCTTTGACCCTTTAATGAACTAATTGAGCTTTGACGTTTAATGTACTAATTGAACTTTGACCTCTAATAACTAAATTGAGTATGGACCTATCATGTACTAATTGAGCTTTGACCCTTTAATGAACTAATTGAGCTTTGACCTCTAATGTACTAATTGAACTTTGACCTCTAATAACTAAATTGAGTATGGACCTATCATGTACTAATTGAGCTTTGACCTTTAATGAACTAATTGAGCTTTGACCTCTAATGTACTAATTGAGCTTTGACCTCTAATGTACTAATTGAACTTTGACCTCTAATGTACTAATTGAGCTTTGACCTTTAATGTACTAATTGAGCTTTGACCCTTTAATGAACTAATTGAGCTTTGACCTCTAATGTACTAATTGAACTTTGACCTCTAATAACTAAATTGAGTATGGACCTATCATGTACTAATTGAGCTTTGACCTTTAATGAACTAATTGAGCTTTGACCTTTAATGTACTAATTGAGCTTTGACCTCTAATGTACTAATTGAACTTTGACCTCTAATGTACTAATTGAACTTTGACCTCTAATAACTAAATTGAGTATGGACCTATCATGTACTAATTGAGCTTTGACCTTTAATGTACTAATTGAGCTTTGACCTTTAATGAACTAATTGAGCTTTGACCTTTAATGTACTAATTGAGCTTTGACCTTTAATGTACTAATTGAGCTTTGACCTTTAATGTACTAATTGAACTTTGACATCTAATGTACTAATTGAACTTTGACCTCTAATAACTAAATTGAGTATGGACCTATCATGTACTAATTGAGCTTTGACCTTTAATGTACTAATTGAGCTTTGACCCTTTAATGAACTAATTGAGCTTTGACCTTTAATGTACTAATTGAGCTTTGACCTTTAATGTACTAATTGAGCTTTGACCTTTAATGTACTAATTGAACTTTGACCTCTAATGTACTAATTGAACTTTGACCTCTAATAACTAAATTGAGTATGGACCTATCATGTACTAATTGAGCTTTGACCTTTAATGTACTAATTGAGCTTTGACCTTTAATGTACTAATTGAGCTTTGACCTTTAATGTACTAATTGAGCTTTGACCTTTAATGTACTAATTGTTTACTTATTATTTGAACTTTGACCTCTAATAACTAAATTGAGTATGGACCTATCATGTACTAATTGAGCTTTGACCTTTAATGTACTAATTGAGCTTTGACCCTTTAATGAACTAATTGAGCTTTGACCTTTAATGTACTAATTGAGCTTTGACCTTTAATGTACTAATTGAGCTTTGACCTTTAATGTACTAATTGAACTTTGACCTCTAATGTACTAATTGAACTTTGACCTCTAATAACTAAATTGAGTATGGACCTATCATGTACTAATTGAGCTTTGACCTTTAATGTACTAATTGAGCTTTGACCTTTAATGTACTAATTGAGCTTTGACCTTTAATGTACTAATTGAGCTTTGACCTTTAATGTACTAATTGAGCTTTGACCTTTAATGTACTAATTGAACTTTGACATCTAATAATTTAATTGAGCTTTGACCATTATTGTAGCAATTAATATTTGAACTAATTTGAAACAATCGGCAGTTGACGTAATTGACCTTTTAAAAAAGTAATTTATACTTGTTGGGGATATAAAGTTTTCTCCCGAAATATGGAAAATTATTGGATATTTGACTTATTGTTTACTCTTAGCTTCTCACTGGCTGGAGATTTTTTTTATAATTTTTATTAAATTTTTTGTCTTAATGGGTCTTATTTTGGAGTTTGTTGATAAAATGGAACAATTAAAATAGTTTCAAATGAACCCTCTCCAGATATTTACCTATATTATTACTGATATTCCTTGAAATTTCCTGAAAATTAAAATTTGTTACAACAGTAAAGCACCATAAAAATATAAAATTTCGTATGAATTACGAAACATTGACCAGTAATGACTTTGGAGTTAATTAAAATCGACTTTTTTAAATTAAATAATTTTTTTAATAAATTGATATTTTGTCTATAGTGAAATTGTTTGGGCTTTCTTGACTTTTGTGGTTATTAAATATTGCTTTTGAATTTTTTGATGAAATAATGTCAAATAGAGTATTTAAAATTAGTTTCAAATGTACTCAGATTTAAGATATTTAACCTATATTATTGTAAACGTTCATTGAAATTCCTGAATGTGAAAACAAATTGATTTTTTTGTTTTAATGAAGTCTTATTTTCGATAATACGTTATTTGGAAGTTTTAAAATTATTTTTAAATATGTTCAAAATTATTATAGATATTCCTTGAAAATTCATTTATGTGAAAATAAATTGATTTTTTTGTTTTAATGAAGTTATATTTGTGTTAATACGTCAATTGAAAGATTTTCAAATAGTTTCAAGATAGTCCAAACTTCGATTTTTACCTATATTGTTGTAAATGTTCCTTGAAATTCCTGAATGTGAAAATAAATTGATTTTTTTCGTTTTAATGGAGTCTCTTTTTCGATAATACGTTATTTGGAATATTTCAAGTTATTTTGAAATATGTCCAAAATTATTATAGATATTCCTTAAAAATTCCTGAATGTGAAAACAAATTGATTTTTTTTGTTTTAATGGAGTCTATTTTTCTATAAAACGGTATTTGGAAGATTTTTCAAATAGTTTCAAGTTAGTCCAAACTTCGGTTTCTACCTATATTATTATAAATGTTCGTTGAAATTCCTGAATATAATAAATTGATTTTTATTGTTTTAATTATTAAATGTTTCATAATGTATTTTAACCAATATTATTATAGATATTCCTCGAAATTCCTGAAAATAATAATAAATTGATTTTTGTTTAAATAAACTGAATTTTTTATTTTAATTTTGGGATTTTAAAATAGTTTCAAACCAACTCAAATTCCAGATGATTGCCCATATTATTATAGATTCTCCTTGAAAATTCCTGAATGTGATAATAAATTGTTTTTTTGTTTTAATGAAGTCTTATTTTTGTATACGCCAATTTTTAAATTTAAAATTAGTTAAAAATCACCCCAGATTCTTAATATTTACTAATTTATTGATATTCTTCAAAAATTCCTGAATATGAAAAACTATTAGCAAAAACAATAAAGCACGATAAAAATACAAAATTCCGCAATTCAGTGACGAAACATTGACCAGTGACCAAAATATTTAGTAATGAAATGATAAAAAAAATATTAATTATACTGTGTTAAACAACTTATAAGCTACACCGATGAAAACAAAGAAACTTACATCTGATTTCTAAATTAAATTTAATAAGTAATTAATAGCTAATCAAATAATAAAATATCAGGCAAATACTTGATTGAATCCAAATGGTGTGTTGTTGTAAGTAAGAGACGGATTCACTTTACACAACAGAAATCTCGCCTGACTATGTTCGTGCTCGGTTTCGACAAATCGAGGCAACGGAAATCGCATTCTCAGTAACTGCTCGGCTTCTAAACGAGGTTTGGCAATTACACTCTTCAAGCCGATATATTCCGGCATCTCCTATCAATGATAACAATAATATCACCCTGTCAGTTTGTTGGGTTAATAATATCCTACATGATAGCCTTGTTGAATCCAATTTTTAATGCTTTCTCCTCGGTAAATGAGAATGTGAAAGAAACTGTCCATCAGAAGAATGGTGTCTTTTTGAATGCTACTGCTGTCAAGTAGTACCGGCTCACTGATCATTTGTAAATTATAAGAAATCAGTGACGGTTGGATCATTAACAGGCAGTTTGAGGTCGTTTCACGACATAGCAGACATCTAGTAAGGTGTAATTGATTATCAGATGATGTCAGTGTATTTTGGTTTTTTCAAATTACATTTTAAACGAAATTTTACACTCAAATTGTTTAAAACAAACTTTTAATGGTAATTAATGATCGAAATTCTTCATATATAATTTATGGCGACACATTACAGAATATAAGAAATTGTTTCCAATTAGAAAGAGTAGCCCAGCTTTTGACATATAGGAACAACTTAGAGTGAATCACGTAATATAAAAATGCTTTGTGAAGGGAGTTATGATGTTCAACAGAAGTAAATGTGATCTAGGAGCCCCAGGTTAAATAATTGAGTAATGAATAGTTATCAGGATCCAGTATCCATAAAGTATTTCACATTAAACATCTACAGTCGACTCCGCGTATAAGAACATCGGATATAGGAATAGGAGTTGAGATTGAATTTCGATTTGTACTCCCCTTAAGTGCATATTTACAGAGTATTAAGACAATGAGAGGAGCTTGAGGAGATGTAGTGGTTGGGGGCCCGCAGAGTAACACACAAAGAAACATTTCATGCTCTGGCAACTTGGAGCAAAATCTTACAGAACACGAGTACCATGCAGTTGCAGATAAAATCGAGAAAAACGCATCCAAAAATCTGATCCAGCGGAAAATTACAGACTTTTTTAAATAATAAGAGCATAATTATGTGTGCCTTGATTGTTTTACGTTGTTAAATTGACAATAAAAAAATTCTGTGATTTTTAAAGCAATATTAGTCGCCCTCCTCATATAAGAATGCCTATTTGCCGGCCTGAACGTATTCTTATAAGCGGAATCTTTACAGAAGTTGGTTTTAATGTACTGATGATGTAATCATTTAAATTGAAGATTTAATGAAAATGAGAGCATTGGACCGCACAAGAACATTGAAGTGATGACTGTAAGATATATCGTTTGGGAATATCAAGTGGAAGTTCAATCAATATTCAGTTTTTTACATTCTCGCCAACGAATAACAGATATCGAAACTCTTTTCATACCTTCAATGTTTGTTCGGTATAAATTCCGCAAACTTTTGGTGTTCATGTCAAAAACTTTGGTCAAGTAAAGAGTGTTGGTAAAAGTGATCTTTAAACACTATGTCTAATATCCCAGGATTGTATATATTACGTCATGATTATATAGCTATAATGTATTTAGGAAACTGCCTTTTTATATCGACATTTATCATTAAAAAAATATTGTAAAAATTAATAATTTTCAATTTTGTTATAATTGTGATTATGTAATAATTTCACAATTTGTTTCTGGGTGGTAATGAAATGAATATTTAGGTTTTGAAGTAAATTTTAGATATGCTAAGTATTAAAAAAAGTGAGAACAATGAGGATTTTTCATCAATAGTTATATAGTTTGGAAACTTCGATGTCGGGAGAAATTTTAATCAATTAATAAATATATCGAAAAATTTTTGGTGCAAATCCCGTAATATAAAAATACCAGAAGAGAAGAGTATCAAGATGGAAAAAGAAAACTGATCTTGAAGCACTAAATACATTTCCCCAGTAATAATTATTGCATAATCGTTGTATAATCATCATTTGGGCAACTTTCAGTGTGACTTTTTGCAACTTTTACAACTTATTATTAATCTTAATAACATTTTAATCCGATAAATGTTGAGAATTATTTTTCACTGTATATTAATTCGGTAGAAGCCGAATAATTGAATCAAAATGAAAATTGAATAAATTTTTGGTTTTAAGATTTTTATTTTAACACTATAATCGTGGGGCACACAACATCTGTGTTCTAGCTAGTTCTAACGTTCGTGGCGGCTCACAATACTTGTGTTATAGTTTCATTAATCGTTACATAACTAATGTGCCATTTCATTTTTCAACTTCCAAACAGAGATCCTCAATCTTTCGATGTTATTGGCAAATGGCGAGTTTATACTAGCGGCCATTATAGTGTTAATATTTATACAATATTTCTTTTGCAACATTTATTTAGTCAGTGTTCGACATATTTATCAGATCGAATAAAAAACCTTTCTGAGAGTTTCGAATAGAAAAATTTGTATTTTAACTCATTTTATTGGTTGATTGATTATTTAATGTTTAAAAAAGAGTTTCACTGAAAATACACATAAATTTCGATTATCACTTAACTCACATTTTTTCAGCAATCTTAATTGATTTATTTAAATATAAAAATGATAATTTATTTTATTGTATGACCATATTTGAAAAAAAAAGAAAAGTTGTAATATATCAAAAAATAAACTTGTAAAAAAATAACAATAACTATAACATTAATAGTAATAATAATAATAGTAATAATAATAATAATAATAATAATAATAATAATAATAATAATAATAATAATAATAATAATAATAATAATAATAATAATAATAATAATCAATTAATAGTAGCGATTTTAGAGTTGATCTTATATAATTGAAAATAATTATTTCTTTAATCGATATTGAAAAAACTAGTAATTTAAACAAGAATTACTTATAATATGCGGTTTCGTCTGGACTGTTGTTAAAGACCTGTAGGAATTGTGACCTTCTCATGTGAAACATGAATTGTGGATAATAAACGAATTCTTCGGGAAATTTAAAGGACGACGCATCGTCTTTGTTATAATCAGCGTATCTCTGGCATAAACGAATCAATTGTCGATCCAACCATCTAGATTGAAATGTCAAACGCAACGTAAATCGAAACCAAACACGCTTGCCACCTTAAAACATCACTTGTTTCTTGGGTTTCAGTTCTAAATACAATCATTCGGCCAATAAGTACAGTGGCGGCTTCTTGGTCAAAACTTGCAACCAATTCATTTTTCTGGGTTGTAGCGTCAACCATATTCCTACAGATCGTTGTAACTCGCAACCGTGACTGTCCACTAAAATGCTGATATCGGGTCACGAATTGGATGTAACCGAAATTCGATTGCTGGAAATTAAGCGTAGAATAATGAGAGGAGAGTTTGTTTTAGGTAAGATTAGTAATGAAGTGAGGTGGTGATAAAATGTAAATATACAGTAATTTATAATTTTAGTGTAAAATTAATAAAAATTCAATAGACAAAAAAATCAAAATGCCAATGCAAAAATAAAAATTATTTCAAAATATAAATACATCTTTGAGTATTATAAGAACTTCTTTTGATTTTCACATCTTATTTCTTTTCATTTTCCAATGACATTAAAAAAAATATGAATCAGTAAGCATATCGATGTTTTTTTTATATTCACTAATTTTCGGCACAGCTTTTTACAAGTGATTTTAGAATAATATCAGAAATCTAAAAAAAATTTTTAAATAATCTCCTTATTTCTCTAAATGTTATTTTTTCGTCGATCAGTAAAGATATAACTCAATGAATGAATTAACACAATTCTGAATATTTTGCCGCTAAATGGGAAAATTATTGCTCTATAAGATTTAGATGTGGAGATAATTAATCCTGTTCCGTTCTAGAAATTCCTTACGTCAAAACGAAGATGAAATCCCCAATTACCCATCAAAACAATATCATTAACGTTACGCCGAAAGTGTGTTAGTAAGTTATTATTTATGAAATTTATCATCCCGTTTCCGTCTTAAATTTCGAATCCAACTATTATTCCTTGTAAATATTTATTATCAGAATTAAACTTTTCCCCAACAATTTGCACGACGCGTTTGGTATTTATAATAGAATATCCGTAACGTTAGGAAACCGGAAAGTTAAACCCAGTCTTTTCAAGAAATATTAGCTCATTGTTTGATGAAGTTTTTACATTTCTTAATATACCTCGCTAGAATCAGGAATGCTGATGCTGTTTCTTTTTTCTGATTATCCACATAGTTTTTTGGTGGTAAATTCGACTTTCTCCTTATACCTAGATATTGATAGCAGTTATATCTTTTATGATGAGTTCTTCACTTAACGATTTTAGTCTTGAACTTAATCTTGATCTACATTAATCATTTTAGGTCTTCTCCTATAAACCAACAATTTCATCATCTGATAAACCCTGTTGAATCTTATTATTTGAAATTTAGGCTGCTGCTCTACTAATCTCTGCTTCTGCAACAGTTCTTCTGGCATAATAATCTCGAGCAATGGATTTTCTGACGATTTTTAATATTTCTTTAGTTATAATTGGTTTAAAATTTTAAATATTTTATCGACTTTTGATATTATTTTAAAATTTGTATTTATATTTTGAAATAGTGCCTTTATATTTATGAGAAATTCTAAAATGTTTTTTGAAGAAATCAATATTTTTCAATGAAAAAATTGGCAAAAGTACAGAGCAAGATAAGTTTCAAAGAATATATCCCGAGGCTCCAGAATATGTAACTGCAAAATTACAAATTAATTAATAGTTATTTCTTATGGGATTGTGAGGCAGCAAAAGAATAGTAAAAATGTTTTTTTGATTTGTAGATTTTGCCGAAAATGAAGGAAAAAAATTGAAGATTTCAGATAATCAGTATCAGAACGGCGTGTAATTTTAGTGAAATTTGAAGATCTGTAATGTCGAGATTTAAAGTTATAGGAAAAGATTTGAATAGTATTAAATATATCATTTGGTAAGAAGGAAAAATTACTCTCTGTAAACGTAGCCAACATTTTTATAACTAGTGCAATTGAATTCAGGAACACATGGAGTCACCTTAAAATTATGATAATCTAAATGAAGTCCAGCAATATAAAAAAAATGATGATTTTTTATTCTTTTTTGAAATTTCTTTTTTATTACATTAACAGTTTTGCTTAAATTAGTGTTTGCTTTTGATAGCGATTAAAATAGCTAGAAACTGTGATATAAACGATATTTCAAAAGAATCAAGAATAATTCATGTTTATCTTATAAAACACATTAAAACCTTGTTGAACTATCTATAGAGTCGCGTCTTTCCATGCAACGTGAAATGAAAGAAATTAAGAAGCTGTTTTTCTTTTCGTTTTTCATTTCATAAGGTTGTATAAATTGAAGACATCGTGAGTGAATATGTAATCGTCAATGTCCTGCAATATGTGAAAATGCAATTAAATTATCATTTTCCATCCAAGGTAAATATGTCAAATTGGATTTTATGGCTTTTACAGCAAAAGAAACCGATTGGAAAGTAAAACTAGAATTAAGAGGACTTTTTTTACTTCTTTCACATATTAATATTGACCAATTAATGAATGAAATACAACCAGAAATATTCCAATGAATATATTTCAATTCCTATTCTTTCATTGGTCAATATTCAAAGATTTCAATTAAAGTCACTTAACTGCTAAATTGATGAAAACCTGAATCTATGCAATTATAATTGATTAATTAATGAAATTATGTTCTAGATAGATATAAATTATATATCATATAATCAGTAAAATATTTTATCTTTTTCCAATTCAATTTATCTTCATTTCTTTTTAGATTATCGCCAAATCTTTTGTTAAATATAAATTATAAAGAAAAATATTGATAGATATATTCTCAGGAAGAAATAAATTGAGCATATAGACAAATCAATTATCCGTAAATCTTTTATTTTTACTTCAATTAATACCACAATTGTCTGATCTAGAAAGGAGAGTCAGAAATATGAGCTTATAATCCGCAATTTATCAATTATATTCAAGTGCAACACGGTGAAATAATAACTTACTGAAAATACAGTGCAAATTTTACAGGTCTATTTTCATAGGTTATCATTAGAATAGTTTGTTAAAGCACTTTTATATCGATTTTCCGACACATAATATGTGAGCATTATTGATTATTCGAATTTTATTCATAACAAATCCAGTAAATGATTATTAAAATGTTAATTAATAATAATTTTAATAAATTTCCTTTCAATAAATAATTCAAATTCGGTTTAGGTTTCCTTTAAAATTTTAATAAAAAAACAAAATTTGCTAATATTAAATTAAATAATTAAATAAATTTTAATTAATGCTATTAAATTTAGTTTTCTTATTTACCACAATAATCAATATATGTTAAAAAAATTGAATTTTGTGGTGAATTAAAGTCTAAATCGTTAAAAATAAAAACTATTTATTTACCTGTTTCATTGGAGCATTGTGCTGATTGGCTATTTCAAAAAAGAACGCCAAAGTTGTCGATGGATTAATTCCGTTTATTCTCCAAGTGCAAGTTTTACCGATGCCGACTTCATTGTCGGATACATTTTGACCTTTTGCATTGCATGAGAAACACGGTCCAATGCAACCACTGACTTTCAGCTGCGGACTCATTTTTGCTTGTATAGTCGCATTAAAATCCATTCGGAAAGTGTTTTCCATTGCGAAAACCCGCTTGAAAGTCTGCTGGAAAAGTTGACTTTCAAACGAATCGGCCATAATCATGTGACCGCCGGTATAATTTGGTAGAAAACGCATTTCATGTAGACCGGTCTGGTCAAGACTGCAACTGAATATGTCGACTACAAAACCGTTTTGTGCCGCACGATTACCCAAAGATTCGTAATGCTGAAATGAAAGAAGTTAAGAAGCTGTTTTTCTTTCCGTTTTAATTAATTTCATTTTAAGCTCTATAGGTTGTATAAATTGAAGACCTCGCGAGTGATTGTATTTATATACGAGAAAAATTAAATAAATAAGTAACAGTAAATGCACTTATTTTGAATAATTATACATAACTTTAATTATATTTGGCCTTTAGAATGAATTCCAAAAAAAGAAAAGTTTCATATGAAAACAGAAAATACAGCGATCATTGGGAATAAAATTACTTCTTTATAATGCAGAACTCGAAATTAACATGTTTGATTTGTCGAGATACAATAGCTGTTTTTAAGGAATACAATGTTAAAAGACACCATGAAACGAACTATGACGTGTATGTGAAATCTAATAAAGAATCAAGAAAAATTAAGTTAGCCGAGCTAAAATCCGAATTAAAATCTCAGCAGAAAATGTTTAGTTCTTCATTAGAACTAGCTTCTAAAATTGCTAAAGCAAGCCACTCTGTCGCAATGTTAATCGCTAAGAAAATAAAACCATTTTCGGACGGAGAATTTTTAAAAGAATGTTTGGCAGCTGTTATGGAAGATGTTATGCCAGATAAACAAAACATAAAATGATTTCAAGCATTAGTTTGTCGCGTCAAACTATTTGTCGTCCGCATTAATGATATTTCAGATGAAATAGTGGTGACTTTACGAGAGCGGATTCAACAATTCAAAGCATATTCTCTAGCTTTCGACGAAAGTATAGGTATTTCAGATACATCACAACTTGTTGTATTTATTCGTGGAGTTAACGATTCTTTCGGAGCGACACAAGAAATTTTAAATCTTTTAAATTTAAAAGACACCACTAGAGAGGATGTTTTTCACGATATAAAAAAATGTTTATCCTGTAATTCTTTACATTTAGAAAAGCTTTCTGGGCTAACAACGGAGAGTGCACCTGCTATGATTGGTAAAAATAAAGGGACTGTAAAGTTGTTTATGGATGAACTTGAAGTTACATCTGTTAAACCCAGTGAAATATTTTTAATACACTGTTTTATACATCAGCAAAATGTATGTGCCCAGGTATTGTCCATGAACCATGTCATGGATGTGGTAATAAAAACAGTTAACTTTATTCGATGACATCCGCTTCAGCATCGCAAGTTCAAAGTATACCCCTTGACGAATTAAGTTCGGAATACGGCGATATTGTCTATTTTACCGAAGTTAGATGGTTGAGTCGCGGAACATGTTTGAACAGATTTTTTGAATTACGGGTGGAAATAGAAAATTTTGTGGCTGAAGAGAGAAATCCAGTCTCAAATTTAAATGTGGTTGTTGGACCTGTGTTTCTTAGTAGATATAACCGAAAAAATTAACCAGCTAAACAAGGAGTTACAGTAAAAGATAATTTAATTAATGATGCTTGTTATAATATAAAAGCATTCCAAACCAAACTAATTTTATTTGAGTCCCAACTTAGAAATAACAATCTTCACCATTTTCCGTTATTAATATAATTTAATAGCAGTCAAACTATTAATTTGGCAAAATACGCTGATGAAATTAGAAAACTTCCAGCTGAATTTACTCGTCGTTTCTCAGAACTTACAAAATATGAGAAAACATTTGAGATATTTTCTTCATCATTTCAAGTTGACGTTTTCACTGTTCCAGAAGCTTTACAGATGGAAATAATCAATTTGCAGTGTAACAATGAGTTGAAGCAGGTTCATAAAACGACATCAAAAATTGAGTTCTACAACACGTATATAACAGCAGAAAGGTATCCTAACTTTAGATTATTTGCTCAAAAAATTGTAAGTGCCTTCGGATCTACATATGTTTGTGAAGTCTTTTTTCAAAAATGAAATTTAATAAAAATAAATTTCGCGCTTCATTAACAGACGAAAACCTTGAAAGCCAATTACGATGTGTAACTACCAAAATTGATGTAGATTTAAAAACATTGAGATTTCGCAAACAAAAGCAAATATCCCATTAATAAATATCATACTTAAGTGTACTGAAATAATAACAATTAATGGTTCAATAAAAATGTTATTGAAACAATAAAAAAAATCTACTGTAAATATAAAAATAAATGTTTTTCTTGGAATAGTTCAAATAAATGTTTCAAAAGAAATTGGGGTTTTCATATAATATATAGCCCGCTGAAGTTTTTGGATAAAAAGGTTGACCCGCAAAGCGATTATTTGAACTATCTATAGAGTCGTGTCTTTCCATGCAACGTGAAATGAAAGAAATTAAGAAGCTGTTTTTCTTTTCGTTTTTCATTTCATAAGGTTGTATAAATTGAAGACATCGTGAGTGAATATGTAATCGTCAATGTCCTGCAATATGTGAAAATGCAATTAAATTATCATTTTCCATCCAAGGTAAATATGTCAAATTGGATTTTATGGCTTTTACAGCAAAAGAAACCGATTGGAAAGTAAAACTAGAATTAAGAGGACTTTTTTTACTTCTTTCACATATTAATATTGACCAATTAATGAATGAAATACAACCAGAAATATTCCAATGAATATATTTCAATTCCTATTCTTTCATTGGTCAATATTCAAAGATTTCAATTAAAGTCACTTAACTGCTAAATTGATGAAAACCTGAATCTATGCAATTATAATTGATTAATTAATGAAATTATGTTCTAGATAGATATAAATTATATATCATATAATCAGTAAAATATTTTATCTTTTTCCAATTCCCTTTATCTTCATTTCTTTTTAGATTATCGCCAAATCTTTTGTTAAATATAAATTATAAAGAAAAATATTGATAGATATATTCTCAGGAAGAAATAAATTGAGCATATAGACAAATCAATTATCAGTAAATCTTTTATTTTTACTTCAATCAATACCACAATTGTCTGATCTAGAAAGGAGAGTCAGAAATATGAGCTTATAATCCGCAATTTATCAATTATATTCAAGTGCAACACGGTGAAATAATAACTTACTGAAAATACAGTGCAAATTTTACAGGTCTATTTTCATTGGTTATCATTAGAATAGTTTGTTAGAGCACTTTTATATCGATTTTCTTAGCATTATTGATTATTCGAGTCCAGTAAATGATTAATAAAATGTTAATTAATAATAATTTTAATAAATTTCCTTTCAATAAATAATTCAAATTCGGTTTCAATTTCTTTTAAAATTTTTATAAAAAAACAAAATTTGCAATTATATATAATTATATAATTCAATACAATTAAATTATAATTAAATAATTCTATTAGATTTAGTTTTCTTATTAAGTACAATTTTATGGCTAATCAATATATCATTATCAGAAGTGTTTGAAATCGTTTTTTTGGTGAATTAAAGAATATATTGATTGACTATTTACCTTCATTGCTTTCTTCATGTAGGGACAGTCATCCTTTTCGATATCGTGATGAGAACGAATAACATTTTTGAGATCGTCATCGATAATGATTCCTGGGCCGATGGTACACGGACCACCAATAAAGGTCATTATGCGCGCTACGGTGCTTGGATAAGTTGCTTCAAGTAAACTTACTGCCATATTCAATGCAGCACCAACACAGCGAAGTGGACGTTTTCCTTGACCAACCGGCCAACTGTCCGGTTGTAATTCTTCTATGAGGTCCATTAAAACCATATCACATTCTCCAAGAGGTTGAAGAAATCTGAATATTTGACAGTAAAGGTTTTCGTTTTTCAGATACGATGATCAACTTATTTGAAGGTAAATGACTTGTTGGCGGCATACGGCCATTCATTTGTAACTGGCCAGGACCCCCATGACTACCGACCGAGCCTTTACCAACACCAAGAAGATCTTGAATCAGTCGACTTGAGTAATCCTTGGTTCCGGGAAACACCCAACTTTTAGGCATTCCCCGAACAACCAATTCATGTACATACACCATTTTGCCAAAACTAATAAACCCAATCAAAGAATTTTTTGGAATAAATCCCAAACACATTTGCAAAGCTGCCTAAAAGTTAAAGAATTTTAAAGCGCATTCCACCACAAACACCAATATTAGAAATATCACTTAATAATCAATTATATTGAAATCACTGGAGAAAAATTGGAATTTCGCACGGAAATATGTTTTTTTGAAAATCAAAAATAAAATATCTAGATTAAAATTTAAGTATTCATTATTGTTTGAATTTTTTAATCTGCATGTGAATTCACAAATTTCAATTTACATCCATTATCAACATGGCCTCAATTAGTAAAGATTCTACATTTGCAAATGTATAACAATAATAATAATAATAATAATAATAATAATAATAATAATAATAATAATAATAATAATAATAATAATAATAATAATAATAATAATAATAATGCATTACAAATGTTTCCTTAATTATAAAAGTGGTCAAAGCCAGGGGTGGCCAAAGTCCGACACTCGAGATGCAACACAATTTCACGAAGCTATTTTGTGATATTGTAATTGGCTTTATGGTGGGGCAACTACGATGTGTATATTAGGGTGATGACTATTTGATATCTTTTCTCATTTTTAAATTGGCATAGTTTCACTTTTGCATGAAAATAATGAATAAACTTATTTTTTTAAATTTAAAAAAATGTCCCAAACCAAACAATATTTCTATGTTATAATAAGAATTTACACTGTTAGCCAGCGCACATTTTTTCTATAATTTACCAGAGTAGTTCAGTTTAAGCAATATGATGTGTATATCCAAATGGACTATTTCGAGATATAGTGTTTTAATTTCTCTATCTCTGTAATAGTTATATTTCTATATTTTTTCAGAAATAGCTTTCATGAAATCGTCTAATGTTGTGGATAAAAACCGTAGTACCTTGTCAGGGAATATTGTGTATTTTAAAATGCCAGGAAACTCAGAAATGGACCGAATGTTATGTCAAGCTACAAAATGCCGAAAGAATCTCACATATTGGGACGATTCTTTTTCCTTGCAAACGAAATCAAGTCTCACAACGAAAGATTAAAGGTAATTAAGAATGAACTGCAACTATTATGAAAAAAAATTAATTTTCCATTTCAAAGTGAGTGTACCATAATGAGGAAAATTGCTACAGTTTTTTCAAAATTTCATAAATATCAGAAGAGACCCTCTGATAATGTGTCTTCGTATTTCTCTAAACTCTTTGATATCAGAAACGGATATGGTGCTTGGTTGAATGTGAAGGACAAACATTTTCATGATTTGCAGGTCTTGCAGTTAGAGCTTTTAACTCATTTCAAGTCAAAAATTTTAATTTAATAAAAGGGTTCTTAAATTTCCATATGTCATCAAAATATTGTTCAAAGAAGCAAAATTTTAGAATTTTATTGTTAGTAAAATTTTATATGTGAATTAATAAAGGTTTAAGATGGTCTTACTAATTTAAACATAATTGTATTGCAGCAATACTTTATGGTACCTTATTTCTGAAAAATATAAAATTTGATTCAAAATTTCGATCAAATTCATAATTCCGGGTCAAATAGCGT
Source organism: Schmidtea mediterranea (assembly GCA_022537955.1). Taxonomy (NCBI): domain Eukaryota; kingdom Metazoa; phylum Platyhelminthes; order Tricladida; family Dugesiidae; genus Schmidtea; species Schmidtea mediterranea. The sequence continues at coordinate 14,723,426 of CM039681.1, forward strand.
CCCGGCCGGGACCCGGGACAACTGCTGAAAATCCGGGACTGTCCCGGCAAATTTTGCACAGATGGCCAGCCTAGCTAAAGTTCATCACCTGACAATATGCCAAACAACGGTTGTGAAATAGTATTCGCCCTGGTGTATATACAAGTATTGAAATCAACTGAAATTAAAGCCATCTTTGAAAAGAGTATTTTGTTAACCTTACTGTTACTGTATTTCCATAAAATAAGTTTTTTATATTAATTTTTGCTTGAAAAGATAGTACATTTTCTTGATGTGTTATTTTTCATATACAAAAATCTAAAGCCTTGTGATTTTTGGTGAAAATTCTTTTAACTCTGCAATTCTCTGGTAAAGTCTTATTTTATGGGAAATACGGTATTATAAAAATCCACATCTGGATACAATTCATTACACTTATGCGAGATGTAGTTAAAGAAAAGGCAGATAAATAACTAGAAAATATATTAAAATTGGTTGAAAATAAATTTAAATGTTTACCTTAATCTCAATAAAATTTATTTGCCCAATATTTAAAAAGTTCAATTAATCAAATAGTATTTTTACGAGTAAAAATTGCATTTTTAATTTTTGTTTTAAAAATAAGCAAGTCAGATTTTCTATACGCTGCAAATCAAAAAAAAATAAAATAAAATCATGTTAAATTTTAAATAACATGCATACTTGTTCATATAGGATTAATTGGTTTACATTATACTTTATTTTATTGGCCACGTTATTATTGTTTACTTTTTGGATTTACTTTTTAGTAAATTAATATTTCAGTATTAATATTTTTCAATAAAAAATTTGTCCATAAATTTTAACTCGTTTTATCAGTATTTTCAAGAAATGTCTAATTTTCACATGTACCAAAATCTACTTCTTGATATTTCATTTTCAAATCATTTTAGGGGAAACAAGATACTAAAATTTACAGCTGGATACAATTTATTAACCTATGCTAAAAGGCGAAAAGGTAATTGAACAATTTTTGATTCAAAATTAAAAATTTTCTTAAATCTCTAAAAAAACATTGGCGTAAATTTGAAAAATTGAAAGAATTTTACTTAGACCCAATCGATAATGTTTACCAACCTATTCCATGTACCGGTTGACGTTTAATAGAGATTTATTAAAAATGCATACCTAATGGGCTATAACAGTATTAAAATATTATTAATAGTCTGATGTGTGTAGCACACTTGAATAGATTGGATAATAAAACGTGACACTAAGTAAATAAAACAAAGTGTTAATCTTCATTATTTCAGTAGCATATTGTCGAGAAAATAATAATTCTTTTCACAAGTTTTGCAAATCTTTGATAGTTTTAGTTTAAAGATATTTAAAAACCTCATCCAATACATTAATTCTGAGGGTATTTATTTTAATATTAATTTAAAAATTTATAGCGTAATTTTTTATATGTATTCTTGATTAGCAATTGAAACTTGGAAGAGACTTTTTAAATGCCAGAAGTTCTAATTTCAAGTTTATTCATAATAAAAGGAACAATAGCCAAATTCTTTTAATTTGATGTAAATTACATACTGTAACATGTTGGGAATTAAATAATAAATAATTGCATATCGACAATATTTGACAATATATTTCTATGAATCATTTACCATAAACTTGCACATTTTTTATGTTTTCTAAAATATTATTGCAAGTTGACGAATTAGCATTTTTATATTTGTTGGTCACAATTGATCTGTTTTTTTTATGTTTCAATGATTTTCATTTTGGGCGATAATTGTAGACCATTTTTGACACCTTCACCCTTCATAACAAAGAATTATACACCTATCAAATATTATATAACAAACCTCAGTTCCTCCCACTACAAAATATCCAATGGGTGATAAAAATATGACGGTAAGCGTAACAAAATGTAAATAATCAAAAATTAAGAACGCTTTGGTGTCTGTTTTAGTACCATGTGATATCACATTTCTAAAACATCCCCACTCCCCTTTGTCACAGATTTGCGGCCCTCTTCCCTCCCTTAATAGGATGACGACATTTATGACCAAATATTATGACAAAAGATCAAAAACTGGATTCTGTGCAACACAAATAATCAGCATTGTCTTTATTAAGTGTTATTTGATAAGGGCAAAGACGAAAAATCTCTGAAATATTCGATTTGTCGTCAAAAGGAAAATAAATGAAATATCATCAAATCATTTTGTCTAGGAAAAGTTGCTCTTTAATGTATGCGCTATCATCCACAATAGTAAAAATTAGCCATACATTAAAATTGGTCACATTATATATCAATATACATATAGTGCTACTATCGATTATGTTGTATTTTATATAATAAATGAAAATTTCTCCCTTATTTTAGGAAAATTTTACGAATTTATTATCAAAAACTTATAATATTCAACATTTGAATAAGTGGCGAAATTCTTCCCGTGAAACAATAATGAAATATAATCAATAGTGCACATTGTCGTTGTTACAGCCATTAATATCCGGATCTTTGTAAAAAAGATGTGGATTATTACTAATTAAATCAATAAATAGCTTTCCATTTATTCGTACTAATGATGCCTCTCGTGGAGCTTCATGTTTTGTATTTGTATTTTTAAGTTAATAACTATTAAATGTATTTTAATTAATCTTGGATACAAATTTTTGAACTCCGGCAATTGGATTCCATTTACTATCTATGCAAACGTTCGAAATGCGGCTATAAATGCTTATAATCCTATTTGAGTACCATTTAAGCGAGATACAAATTACTCAATGGTGTTTAAACCACTATAAAACCAATATAAAACTGTTTGGGTCATTTTCTATTCTCTCCCTTTGTTAAAGTTGGATTTTAGTATGAATTTGAAGATTCCTTTGAAATGCCAAACTTAATATCACTGTTAGATAACTCGTAATCTTTTGATTATATCTTATAGTTCTACCTCCCGATTTGATTAATTAATTGATTATATGTGCGATAAATACCAAAAAGTATACGAAATTTGCTATAAATAATTATGGTAATAGAAGAAATAAAGTTTTTAATAACTTGGCAACTGACCAATGAAAAGAGAGTCTATAAATAGTATCAAATGTGTGCAGAATTTTCATTTCAAAAGATTCTCGGTTTTTATTAGTCAGAAAGAGTAAATTCATAATTTTAAAACTAGATTTCTATAAAATTAAATTATAAAATTAAATTCTATAAATCAGAAGACAAAAATTATATCATAATTACATGGCAACAATTAATTATATAAATAGAAAAATGTATTCGATCATCAAAAAAATGATTTGAATTTCAATTATAAAATATACTTAAATATAAAATGAAATAAAAACGAGGGAAAAAATGAAGTTTTCAGTTTAGAAAATAAAATAAAAACAAGATTTAATAATTACCTTAACAGATTTAAAATCTTCAGGTCCTAAACATGTATCCAAAACCATTAGAAATATTGGTGGATTTGCGTTTGATTTCTAAAAAAGTGAAATTAAAATTTCATCAAAAATATTATTCAACCATAAGATATTCCATTGTTGTTAATTGCAATTCAGCTGGAACATTTTCTCTAGACATTCCTGCATATTGTTTTGGAAAATTGTTTCTTTGATTGCAAATGTTACACGTCCATACCAAACTATTAAAATCAATTGAATTCTAATAATTATTAATAATATCACGAAAATCTTTATTAAATTTACCATGCAATATGGATTGACAACTGCTTTACAGGATTCACGAGAACAAATAATTGGATTGTATGGAAGAGGTTGCATATTCAATTCTTTGATTGGAGTATATAAGCATCCTACAGGAACAATATTTCGACCATCATCAATTCTAGATGTTGGCCAACAGTTCCAAGAAAATCTTACTCCATCATTGACTTCGCAATGAGAAATAAATGAGGAATATGGATTCATAGGAAATAACAATAAAATTTATCGTCAAAAAAATTATGTGGCAAAAATTAATTTGAAATTGTGAGATAATTACGTTTTAAATTTTATTAAAATAAATAACCTAAACAAAATGTTGTATTTTAATTTTTTGTATTAAAGTGTTATTAAAAACAGCGTATAAATTATTGATGAATTTGTTTCTTTTATTTCATTTGATATTATTTTTTTACTAAATTATATTTTTACTAAAAGATTATAAATTGCAAATTTTTAAAATAAAATTAGGCATCGTGAAATTATGAATTTAAATTTAAATGATAAAAAAAAATTAAATTTTAAATGATAAAAAAAATTAAATTTTAAATATTTGACTATAAATAAAATTCATCAAAAATGTAATCCCTCAGAAACTTAAAAATCTATTTCTAGTTTTGTAATTTCTATTTTAAAATATTTGCACAAAAATTCATAAAGAAATTTATGAATATTGGTGGGTTACGGGGTTTCCTTATTTGTTTGAATTGACCGGTGGTTGCCCCAGTAACGCCATACAAAATGATACTAATCGCCACTTGGCACCCGTTGCTAGGCAACGTTGGTAATGTGTTCAAGTGGTGGATTGCCCGCAAAAATTGAGTATTATCGCTAGCACTGTAATTGCTCGAACCCTCGGGTTCACGAGCTGTCGATAGAAGACTTATGCTCGCTTAGCTCTGTCCCATGTAGAAGAAAATTCATGATCGCATGTGGAGAGATGATCTAAAGCTGCGAGGCGAGTACTCGTAACAACGTCTGCGGGTAAGTTCCCTTAGGAAATACTTTAACCGTAAGTACAACTACTTTATTGAAATAACAGAAATATGAAATTATCAAAAGTTAATGGGACGGTTTTGATTGTTGTGCAGCTCGGCGTCGGGCACGCTCCTTGCGTCCCGGCCGACGATTACTTGGTTGAGTAGTGGACTGATCTACTGGTTGAGGATTCTTCTGCACCATCTGGGACGGGGCGAATATGAGCGGGTAGGTGACCGCTTCCCCCTCCCGACAAACTGCTAGGGCAACTTCTAACCCTCGTATTTGAGTGCGCAGGCTCTGATTGAGCTGTCGCTCTTCCGCCCAACCTTTCTGTGCGGCAGATAGTCGGTGATATAACGTTTTGACTCTTTTTGGATCCGAGCAGGTCGCTTTGATCTGTTGGACCTCTCTTGTCATCTGGAGTATTTGGTGAAGGAGGTCCGCATTTGTGTTCCTTACACGGTCTAGTTCCGCTTGCAAAATTTGACTGGTGGCCATAGCTATAATGGATAAGTTCGTTAACTTTGACTCTAATAATTTATATAATTTATTTTTATAGTTATCGTAAACATGTCGATTAAGACGGATATCCTCAGGCACACGATCAAACGCAAAGATAGGGTAATGAACATTTCTTTTCAACAACAAAAAAAATCAAAGCTAGTTCGTATTTAATCGTAAGTTTCTTTAGAATTGCTATTTTCCATGAAACGACTTCTTTCGGCCCTTTCTCGGAGGAACCACGGGGTATGGGCGTCGGGTATCGCGGACTGGGCGAGGTGGGTAGGCTTCTGCGATCCGCCCGGCGAGGATGTCTTCTTCTACGTTGGCGAGATACATCCTCGCCTTGACCACCTGTAGGTCCACCTGCTCCTGCACCCGTTCCCATTGGGTGAGGAGATTTCGCGCGTGGATATACGATTCCGCTGCCGGGTATTGTTGTCCGGCGAGTCCGCATGGGTTGCTATTTAGGCCCAGTATCCTCCAAGTAGTGGGATACGGCCACTGTCGTCGAATCTCATTGAATATCTCTGCTTTTGGGTGTGATTGCTTCCGGCTTTGTTCATCGGGCATTCGGGTATCAGTCCATTCGATCGGCATATTCTAAAAACACACCGAAATCAGTTACTGGCGTATGGGAATGAAAAACAGTTTATCTAAATAATTCGCTCGGATTGGGTCTCAGACTCACTAACGACCAGATTATTATTATCATTGGGTCTATCACAGGTTAGACTTATCGCATGCTAATTATTATTACAATCTTCTGCAGATTTAATGGGTTGTGCTTCTCTGAATCCTTGTGGAAGTTATGCTCCTAGGTGCTCTCCTTCAATGATGGCACTAATTATAAGGGTTAAGTATTGTATTACGACCGAACGGCACTCTTTGATCTATTGGGTGTCGCCGTTTATCAGGTTAGGGATATCATCCATTTTGGAAGTTATAATTGCTTAGCATCGACGTTTATCAATAGTAAGTTAGCGTTTAATATCAATATTTATTTAAAAGTATAACCTTAAAAAAAATCTATTGGTTACTAAGAGTGGTGATTCGTTCGCGGGTAGTTTGGATCCGTGGTACATAATGTTGTTCGGGCTCGACTCAAGAGTGCTGTCTATGTGAGGGTCGCTGTCCATATGAAGTTAAGATCGATTCAAGGGCGAAATTTCTCAATTTTATTAGTATGCAATATTAATTAAGTTAATTTTAATATTCACAGTTGCGTATGATCGGCTATAATTTAATAAATTTCACATCTTCCAAACCGGATGTCCACGAACACTTTCTATCAATGTGGAGTATCCGTTTCCTCTATAATTAATAGCGATTGGCGTCTTCTACACTGTCAACGGAAATCTATGATCGAGCGGCTCGCATTTTCCGGTCTAATCGCCTAACGTTGCAGGTATATGTCATTTTACATTATTAATGTCACATCCGGTTTACCTTACCTATAGATCATCTCGATTCACAATTTTTCAAGATAACCGACTTCGTCGCCGTACAATGGATCGATTTGGGTAATTCAACCTTTTATTCACTTTTAGTATTTTTATCTATCAAATTTTAGCGTCATTGACTTGCAATCGGTAGAAATTATGACGGATTATCCCTCCTGCATCTATTCTATGGAATTTATCGCTTTGGATTTATTTGGAATTATTGTAATTTACCTCCATGACAATCGGCAGTAAGCCCTATCTATGTTTCGTAAAATGTTATGATTAACTTTTGTAATTTATAAAGTTTTGATTTGTTCATTTATTCTTAACGCTAACTTTCGATCAGTGGGTTAATTCTTATTCATGATACAAATTTTCTACGTTTTTGGAGAATTGTTAATTTATTCGCATCTTTACAGTTTTACCTTTAATTGTCTAATCAATGGAATCATCTCATCTCACTTCCAATTTATGAATTATTTTTACGCCTAGTCACTGGGTCACTGTACTTTAAAAGTTATTTATTTCCTTCTGTTATTCGGAACTGCTGAATTTAATTAATATTCACTGGGCTTTTTATTACCGGATTAATTTAACTTATTTGATTGTTCCAATGTTATATAAATGAATTACTCTAATCTCATCAATGGGTTACTCGCTAGGAAACTATAATAACTAATGAACCAACTTATGAATTTAGTCACTAGGTTAATGAATAACTATATCTTTGATTTCATATTCTTGATCAATTGCTTAAAACTTCAATACTTCATTTTATTTTATTATTTTATTTTATTCATTGTTCATTTCTTGAGGAATTATTTGCAGATTGTTCTAAAATTGCTTTAAATTTTCGGCCATGGAACATTTTACTTTTCGGTGCTTACAATCGATAGTCACTTAAGTTCTTTTTTACTCTTTGAATTCATGAATTTATTAACGTCTGATGATTTATTAGCAGTAAGTTTTCATCTAATTTTATTTAAACCTGACTTTAAATTTCTTTTTAGCAATAAATTTTATCCCGTTTTATTTAACATATGCCTTTAAATTACTTTGAAATAAGTTCTACCTAATTTCATCTCGAACCGTTAAGTTAATTTACTTTCAGAAATAAATTTCATCTAATTTCTTTAATACATGATTTTAATTTATTTTAGAAATAAGTTATGTCTAGTTTATTTTAAATCATTAACACGGAATTGGTTATAACAACAATTTCAGTTTAATTTATCCCCGTACCTTTTCCCTTTAATAGACCTTAGGCGCACATTGTGTTTACATTATATTTACTGAGTGCCCACTGGACTACTCGATGTGATGATTTTGAGCCGTGTGTAGTATGATTTTAGGTCGATTTTACAGAAATGAGAAACGAGGAAGCAGTCAGAGACTTCTTCCTTATTTCTCGTTTCTTCTATAGGGATAATATTGACGTTACGACCCCTGCGTTCCGCACGCTGAGTCTTTACGGGTACATATCATTGGCGATTTTCCACGCACTTACATGAATCTGCACTATGTAGATTTTGCTTTCTTGCGTTATGTGTTGGCTGTGGGCCGGAAAAATTTCGACAAAATTGATTTTAGTTTATTCAAATATATAAAAACAATTTATTAATATTAATAATATTTATTAATTATAAACAAATAAACATAATTACCATCCAATGTCAATCCATAACAATAAAAAGTAGCATAATATTGCATAAAAATAAAATTACCTCTCCCCCCACGCCGACATCCAAGCAGAGCTCTACCGAGGTTGCAAGGATGTGACGTGGAGAGAGGGCTCCAAAATAAACATTTCTCACCTAAAAATAAATTTGAAAATGGGTTTAAACGATTTCAAAAATGGTGTGAAAATGGTTTGTTTCGAAAAACGGTTAAATTTAATGTGAAAATGGATCAGTATTTATACCTATTTTCTGTCCCTAACCTCGCATGTTAAATTTGATGCAGTAAAACAAAATTCGACCTTGTTATTTTCTAGTGAATTCTATTCTTTAATTTTGTTATTTTTTGATTTATTTTAATAATTTTTCATTTAGAATTTTTATTGAATTATTACTAATTCAAATTTTTTGATTTAAGTTTCATTTTCATGAACTTTTATTAATTTTCCAATTTTGTCGAATTTGTTGTGTTTTCTTGTTATGTTTGTGTTGGTATCGTGCGAATCTTGGTGCGTTTTGTTATTATTTTAATTTATTTTTATGTTTATTATTTTATATTTAATTCTCTTTTTTCTCATATTTGATAGGGTTTAATCGGTGTTTAATAGGTTTAATTAAATTTGCATGTTATATTTGCGTGTGTGTTACTGATCCATTAAAACATTCCTCAAGGCCGTTTACGTTCTGGCCCAACATAAAACACTCAAGGGTCCGTAAAATTGCGACCCGCAATTTCGATTGTCTTTTCAAAATGATACATATATTTTTATTTTCAACATTCACATTCATAAAAATATCTACGATAGGTTTAATCATCAAGGTAAAGATGGACTTAAGGTCCGGCTACGGTACATAATCAAATATCAATTGTGTGGTTCAATATCAATGTGAATCAGTATGAGTTAGTAAAATCAGTTCAAATCAATGTAAATCAGTTATATTTGGTTTCGAATGAATCACTGACGGCTTGGGTTTCGCTCTCGAGCTGGGTTGATCTTGAGGGGTGATTGATGGAAATATGCGAGAGTTTTGAAGTTTCGTTGGTTTGATTGCTTTTTCGGATTTGGATGAACATTCTTCTGAATTTTTGAGTTGGGGTATTTTGCCTTTATTTGTTTTTCGTTAGGCCGAGGATGAGTCAGCATATAAGGAGTATCATGTTAGATGTTATACTAATCGGTAGTATAAGTTCGATTGATAGAGTTGTTGTACTGAGTTCATTTTTCTGTCTCACTTGTTTTCCTGGTTGCTTTTTGATTGATAGGACGATTTTTTGGATTTCTTGGATTGGTTTGTTGTTAGGCTTTGCTTTAGCTTTCTTTTGGATTTGCCCGGTAATGATTTCCAGGGTTTCCTTTATCTCTCGGTTCTCATTTTTTATATTGGTTATCTCTTCATTATTTTTCAATAGGGTTTGTGCCATTGCTTGGGTTTTCTCGATATTCTGTTTCAATTTGTCCTTGTTCTCTTTTATGGGGCATTGTATACACTGGAGGTTTATTTGTTGACATTATTCATTATCAGGGTTTCTGCAAATTTCTTTGAAATCGGCACAGGTGCTGTCTTCTCTTCTGAAGGGTTGGGTTCTCTCGCATTTCTCCAACGGATTCTCAGTATTGCATTTTCTCATTATTATCATCATCATTGTTATCCATAGATTTGGGTTCATAACTTCTATTTTTGAATACATGATCAATTTTTTTTTATTTACAAGATTATTTCGTTTATTTACAGTGGAGTTTAGCCCTTTTTACTCGTTCTCCTTTTCCATAGTTGGGTGTATCTCGCACTCCTCTTTAATTCTGTTTTCTGAAAATCTCATTATTAAGACTTGGGCTCTTATTAATCGCTCGGTTATTTTTGGGAGTTCTTTTAATCGTTCTTTGTTTTCTTTAATTATCCTTTGTTGATTATAGATTTTTGTTTGGAGGTTTCTTTCTTTTGTTTGTTTTCTTTTGAGCTGGCGTTTATAATTGACTCGTTTGGTTGTTTGTTTTTCCAGCTTTCGTTTTACCTCCTGGAGCTGTTCTGTTAACGCTTTAATCTCATCTTGAGTTTGTTGATGACTTTCTTTTATCTCTCTGGCTTCTTTACAACTATCTTCTAGCTGTATTACGTATCTTTGTTCGCTTTTTCTGCTGTCTCTCATTCTTTCTGCTTCAGTTTTCCAATAATCCTCCAGGACTACGCGAGTTTTTATCTCGGCCAATTCTCGTCTTAATCGTTCATTTTCTCTCTCTTGATCTCTGTTTTCTCCCATACTGGATGTTAATTTTCGTTTTACTACATTGACTAGCTGTTTTGACTGTATTAGCTGTTGGTTTATCCGGGCGATTTCTGACTCTTGTTCCTCCACTAACTCTTGCCATTCTTTTCTTTCGGCTCTCCACCTTTTACTATAATACCTCAGTGGGTCTTGCTCGATTGGTTCCACTAATTGGGTTGGGCTTGGTATGCATTCTCCGTTTTCTAGATTCATTCGGATTCCGGTTTTATTCGAATTCATACTAAATATACATCGATTACAATTTTTTGTTTTTATCATTTTTTATTATTTTCATTATTTTTACACTTTTTATAGATTTTCTCTTTAGATTTATACTGTCGCTTCGTCCGTCTCTCCGAATCCTTCGTTGGGTTCGGCAGTTATTTGGGTTGGGATTTCAGTCGGGTATAACGGCATAAGCAGGATTGGTGGTCGGTTCTGCAAGGTATTTAAATCTTCTCGTAGAGTGTTTGATATTTGTATCTCTTCGTCTAAGAGATAGGCAAGATATTCTGCATTTTCTGTTAATTCCTCTACTTGCGTTTCCAATCGATGCGTGTTTTCCAACGCTTTTAATTTTTCAATCTCTTTCCTCAAGTTCTGCTCATTTTCCTCATACCCTTGCTTTATCGCTGTTATTTCCACTTCAAATTGTCCTTTTAACTGTTCATTGACTTCGCGTTGATATCTCAACTGAATTTCTTTAAATACTGCAACTCCTCGGTGTCCGTTAACTTCCTGCTGAAGTTCTGTTATCTTCTCGTTTAATTGTTGGTTTTGTCGTCTTTCATCAGTTTGTTCATTTAGGGTTTCTAATATTTTCTGATTTAACTGCTCAATCCATTTTCTGAGGTCCTTTTCGGTTTTCCTGAGCCTTCTTATTGTGCTTTGTTTGATTCTTTCTCGAAATTCTAGGGTTTGGACCTGCTCGTTTAGTTCCCCGATTGTTTGTTTTTGCACTTCGACTTGTTCCCAAAGTTCCCAATCTTCCATATTTAATATCCTTTTGGGTAACAGTCTTATTTCCTTCTTGGCTTCTTGGAAATGTTCTTTCCATTTTTTCGCCTCTCTTTTTATTGCTTTTTCTTTGATCTCCGTTCTCCGTTGTTGTTTTTGTTTTTGTCTGTGAGCTTCGTCCTGCTCGATTTGCATCTCTTTCACTCTGGTTTGTTGGTACGTGATTTCCTGCTCTAATTTCACTATATGACTAAACTGTTTTGCGTTGGCGTTCTCCAATATTTTGCATTCTATTCGCCATTTTCTTGCTTGGTCAGTTTTCTGAGTCAGCATTCTTTCTTGTCTATCGTCTCTGGGCTCTCTAATTTTCTTTGATGGTTTTTGCCCTTGATTTCTCAGTTTATTGATTTCTATTTTCGCGTTCTCCCATTTGGCTTTGTAGGCTCTTGTTCGATCCTCCTCTTCAGCTATTTGCTGAATATAATGTCGGATACGTGATTCCCAATTACTTCTTGATCGTTCTCTATCCTCTGTCCATTTGGTTTTCCAGTATCGTGCTTGTCGTTTTGCCCATTCTTTGGCTTGTTCCATACTCGTCCTCTTGGTCTTTTCTATTCGGTATTGTGTGCTAATTTGTCCAATTTCTTCTTGAATTTGCTGTATAATTTTTATAGTCTCCTCTCCTTCTTCTCGTATCTCTGTTTCTTTATCTTTTATTATTTCTCGTAATCTTTCTATTTCACTTTGTTGATCCTGCTTCTCTTGTTCTAACATTTGGATTTCCTTTCTTTGGTCTATGATTCTGGTTTGGTTTTGAATGGATTCTTTTACTAACTCTTCTTCTCGTCTTTGATGTGGTCCATTATTTCCTTCAGAATTCATTGTCGGTTGTTCTAATTCTTCTCTTATCATCTTTATCTTTAACGTATCTCTCAGTAATTCTCCTTCTACTGATGTTAATATTTCTTTTAATCTCATTGACCTTTGTTGCCATTCCTCTTTTATCTCTTTTAGTTGTTCAGATTGGTTTTCGGTTTTTGTTTTTGACTCTTTGTTTTCTGCTACAATCTTCTCTACTTTTTGGTTTATCGTCTCGCTTTGGTTCATTGTAATTCTGAATATTAATATCGATTATTCTCTCTTTTCAATCATATCAAAATTTTATCATAATTTTACATCATCATTTACATCGTATCTCGTATTTTGTGATTTTTTTTTTTTTTGATTTTTATAATTTTTTGTTTTTATATTTATCTTTATTTACATTTTTACACGTTGCTCTCGTTTTCATTTACTGATCAGCGAAACGGAATCCTTTGATCCGCCCGTTGATCAGCTTTCTACACACTGGACATATATCGACTTTTAATCCACATGCTTCACATGTGACCATATGTCCACAAGGAATATAAATTATTTCGACATGTTTTTGCCAACATGTCACACATTGATGCTGCTCCAAAATAGCTTCTTTTATCATTGATTTGTCTCGATTCTCTTCGGGTTTCTCTTGGTATCGCTTGATTGCTTGGATTATTGCTTGTGTTAAGTCATACCATTCTAAATTATTGGCTAACCTTTCTTTGATTATTTTTCTCATTTTTTGAGTATCTACTCCTGATAATAGCATTATGGTTCTCGTTTTTGGTCGATCTGAGATATCTTCCACTTGCTGATTTGTAATTATTACTTCTATGTTCTTTGACTCTTTTTCCTGTTTATACATACATTTTCCTTTATGTTTTAGCTTTTTAACATTCTGATCTGGTATTGGTTGTTGATTTTTGCATCCTTCACACATTATACCTCTTGCTGTTTGGCAATATCCTTGACTCGCAAATTCTGCTGCTCTTGGATTTCCTTTGAAAGTTTTAATTCTCTCCTCGAACGTTCTTTTTATGGTCTCTTTTTCCCATATTAGTTCTGCTGGATCTTCGAAACTCTTTATTATCGTTATCTTTTTCTCGCCTCCATTTTTATCTTGGTCTAATTCCGACTGTCGAAGTCCTTCTAGTCTGTTCATCGCTTGGTTTCTGACATCAATATTAATTCTAAATGGACAGGTTGAAAATTTCCTCAGGTGTTACTTCGTCTGGTAGCTCTGGCGTTCCCGTGAAATAAAATCCTTCTGCAGCCATTTCTTTGCTTTGCCGGTCGGTAAATACTTTATTATCTTTGAATGTTAAATATCTTTGTTCCTCTTTTCTCAGCTGTTCGTGTTTTACTCTTCTCTGTGAGTAAATTACTTTCCTCATTTTCCAAGGTCGTCCGGTTGTGTCGAAACTGGTATAATGCTGAATTTCGATTGTTAAGGTTTTGATTTTTTCCTCTTCCTCCGGTTTTTTCCATAGTCTCGTCCATATCGAATCTGGTCCTTCTCTCATCTGTATTGTTATTTCTTCGCTGATTCCGCTTGCCATCTAAATATCGTCATTATTTTTGAATTTTTGTTTTTCTGATTTTTCTGATTATTTGTAATTTTTTTATTTTTATTTTATTTTTATTATTTTATTTACATTTTATTTACACTTTCCTTTTCTCTTTACAACGTCTTGTCCAACTTCTCTACTTCTAATTTTATATACAGATTATCTTCTCGCAAGAATCCTTCTCCTCTTAATCGTTGTTGCGCATAGAAACGTGGTGTACCAATTGCTGTATTCCAGTCGGTGGTTGGTCTTCCCATCTGTGGTTCATTTCCTGTTCTGATTGGGTTACGATAATCCTCTTGTCCTTTCATCGTTAATATCATATTTTGTTTAAAAGGCCATGTTAATAATTCATCATAATCTCCTCTTCCTACTCTGACGAAGACACTGATATGGGTGCCCGTTGCATTCCCATCCCCATTTGGATATAATCTAATGCCCAATTTGTATCCATTCTCCCAACTGTATATTGGTGGACTATCCAAAATTCTCTGTGTTCCGTCTTTTGGTCTCTGGAGCTTTTCTGCGAATTCGGTTATTTTCCATATAAATGGTGCTGTAGGATGTTTTCTGGCCATGGAGCTGTTGGTTTCTAATTCCTTTAGGCTGTTGGTCATCTGTTGCATTTTCTTTTCCATCTCGGCCATTTTCTTGAGGGTATTTCCTTGGCTCTTTTCGAAGTTCTTTCTGGATTCTAATATTTCTCTTATTAGTGTCTTTTGTGCCTCATTTTCTGTTCGTAGGCTTTTAACTTCCCATGCCAACATTACTATCGTTATCATCATGATTTCGGTATGCTCGATACTATTTTCTATCATATGCTTTTGCATTTCCGAAATTGGTAGTTGTGTGTGGCAGCTAAACAGTTCCAACGGACATTTGACTGGTTTGCCGATACATTCATTCCAATGTTCTTTTAGTTTGACTTTATCTTTCTTGTCGCAATTGTTTGTGCATATTCCTTCGTATAGATCGCATATTTGCTCCTCTTTTGGATTCCGATGTTCCATTTCTATTTTTATCCATTCATCGATGACTCCACAGAATTTGCTTTTTTCCTCTCTCTTGATACATATTTTATGGTGTTCTTCCATAGTCTTTTTCGTTGTGACGGTTTGACATTTTTCGCATAATATCTCGTTATATTCACATTCGTTTGTGTGACTTTCGGCTTCCTTCATAAGTCCTTTCCATTCGCATTCCTTTACTCGGCATTGAACTAATAGATTACTGATTTCTTTGTTGGTGGCTTTATCCATTGTTGTAGGATCTTCATCTCTTTCAATCATTTCGTCACATCCAGGGCATTTTAACATTTTTGCTTCTATCACTTTTATCGTACAATCTGTACATATTCTACATCCACATTTCGTCTGTCTCGCTCCAATTAGTAATTCTTTACATTTGCAACATTTTAATCTTTCTTTTATATCGTTCACCACTCTAATTTTTTCTTTCATTATTCGTCTCGTAGCTTCGGATGGATTCTCGCTTCTTCTAATTCTCTCGATGATTGTCTGCATATCTACAGAAATTTTCAATTACTTGACGTTGCTTTACTTTTATCGTTTTGTTTATACATATTTACAAAGGTACGCTTTATTTTTACTCTCCTGTTGAATCCGGTTCTGGGTGAATTCTGGCATTGATGCTATCCATTCACCCAACTTGCTGGATCTACATGCTGCTGGTTGTTACGTAATCTTCTAATTTCGTCAGCTTGCCATCTAATTTGATCTGCTAATTGTTCATTC
The DNA here is from genome assembly GCA_022537955.1 of Schmidtea mediterranea. Taxonomy (NCBI): domain Eukaryota; kingdom Metazoa; phylum Platyhelminthes; order Tricladida; family Dugesiidae; genus Schmidtea; species Schmidtea mediterranea. The sequence goes on from CM039681.1 coordinate 14,739,140, forward strand.
ATTCTCTGTAATTGTAGTATTGTTCTCTGTTGCTCTTCCAGTCTTATGGCTTGTTGTAGCCCTCTGTTCACACTTTCTGTTAATACTAGATAAGTATTTGTCCACTGAGTTTGCGCATTGTTGGTTATTAGTGTCATTAATTCGCATTGCAGTCTCCATGTTGCCTCGATTCCTTGATCTTGGTATATTCCATGATCCAACTCTACAGTCTCTATGGGTACATTGGCAGCTGCTGGTTGTTGTATCGCTTCTGTGAATGGTGGTATTCTGGCTTGGTTTTGTTGATTCGCATTATTCGGATTCATCTGTCGGTTATAATACATTATTAATTCATCGGCATTCTCTCTGTTTGCTTATTGTCTCTGACGCATTTTGTACAATATTTATATATACATATATATATACTATTACTACTATTATACTACATAATATTCTACACTATATACAACGTTTCTTTTTTGTTTTACACCATCGTCTCCGGGGACTCTATACGCAATGTCCGTATATCCCCATATTTCTCATTCATTATCTGGTATACATCAAATTCATTTGACCATTGTTGTGCTTCGATAATGGGCGGTTCTTTTAACCAGAGTCTGCTTGTACTAGAATTTCCTATGATTTCATATTCCTCAGTTCTTTCTGCATCGTATTGTCCTAATTCGACATCATAACTGAATTTTTCTACTGCTGGCCATAATCTTCTCTTTGTTGGCTTCTTTCTGCATTTGGTAGTTCTTACTAATTGAATTATTATCAGCATTACTACGCTGCTTACTATTGCTGTTGTTATCCAGATCATTTTAATCATGTAATTCTTTTCGTTAGGTTGCATGGTTGTATTTTCTCTTGCATTGGTTGTCTCCATTATTCTTTCTTTTGGTGGTACATTTTTGAGTGCTTTCTGGAGTTGTAATGCTTCGTGAATTGAAAGGTGGCTGTCGTCCATGAGCATTCCTTTTTGCCATGTCTCGTTACTTGTTTTTCTCTCAGATGATTTTGTTATGGATTGATCTGTCGCATTTGACTAAGGTGGTTTCTTTGTTATCGTTCTCCAATGTTCGTGAGTTCCCTTTTGGATATTTATTACATATTTTCCGAGTTTTCTTTTTGTTGGGATGCGATACTTTTGATTCTTTATAGTTTTGCTTGTTTCACATTGGATTCTTTTGTTTACTGTTTCGTTTCCTTTGGGTTCGTATACGTAGATTTTCGTGATAGGTTTTTCACCTGTGTTCTCAATTAATATTTCTTCTTCATTTGCCGCGTTCGATTCTATATTTATTATTACTGCTTTGCTTTCTCTAATTTGGCGTTGATACGGTTCCTCTTTTGTTTCTTTTTCTGGACGTTTTGTCGTAATTGCTTTTGGTAGTTTTCTTGTTATTGATTTCCAGTAATCATCTCTTCCTTTCTGAACGTGTACTATATACTTTCCACGTTTTCTTTTTGTTGGAATACGGTATTTTTGATTTTTGATATCCTCATTTGACTGACATTTGATTCTTTCATTCATCGTTCCGTTCTTTTTGGTTTCAAATACACAGACTTTTGTGATGGGTTCTTTGCCCATATTTTTCGACTATTATCTCTTCTCCACTCTTTGGGTCTGATTCTACATTTATTATTATTTCTTTATTTTCTCGTGCTCGACGTTGATATGGCTCTTCTTTTGGTGTTGTGAATTTCTCTCCCAGGGTTTTGGTTAATGTGCAAGTTATTATTATGTCGTTGTTGGCACATATTATATATTCTGCATTGCCCTCTAGACTATCCCATTCACATTTCTTTCCTGCTTTCATGTTCATTTTCCAACAATCGATAATTTTATTTTGTATACATACTTGTTCAATTGTTTCTATTCCTCTGTTTAATATTCGTAATTTGCCTATCCCTGGCTCTACTTGGATTTTTTACGTTTCTATCTTTTTGGCATCTCTACATACGTCTTTGGTGGTTTGACATGATGATGAGTTTTCGGATCGTATTTCCATCTTTCCTGGTTTTCCTATGAGTCGAATTGACAACTTATGCTGGTATTCATTGTCAGTTGTAAGCATATTCCTTTACTTGCGGTTACTTTATCCTTTATTGTTCGTATTCTGAACGATTTTATTTCCTTTGTGATGTTTTCGTCGGCTTCCGTTAACTTGATGGACGTAATCACTATCATTATTTTCTGTAGCAGGGTCGGTCGGTTTTGATTTTTTCTTTGTTGTAGTATCTTTCTATTATTTGACAACGTCCCTTGGTTTTGTTTTCTCTCGTTATTGTTGTTGTTTGACTTCTGGCGTTCCTTGTTAGATGATTCCTTTTCCTCTTGTTGTGCGGATTTATTTTCGTCTCTAGCATTTGGTTTGGTATCCTGATCATCTTGGTTTCTGCTGCTGCCATCACTTCCTTCTCCATTATTATCTCCATCCGGGGTTTCCTTTGAAATGTCGTCCTCGACATTTATTATTTCGATTATTTCCTCATATACTTTTATTATTCTTGCTTTTATATCGTCCATTTCTTTTATCTCTTGTTTGCTCGCTTGAAATCTTATTTACTTTCGATGCCATCTGTGTATTATCATCAATAACTATTCCTTTCTATCTCCGATTCGTATTGCTTCTTTTGGGTGATTGGTAAATTTCAGTCCTTCCCATTTCAACATTGCTTTTATCGTCTTTGGAAATGGATAGTGAGCATATATTGTTTCTTTTAATAGGACGTTTCTGTTTCTTACCATATAGTTTAAGTCGAATACTTTAAGTGACGAACCTTCATAGGTCCATTTCATCAGATTGGCTGTTGCTTCGTCTTGTTTGGCGTCAATAGCCTCCCATAGTGTTTGAATTGTTTTGCCCATTATTTCTCTTTCTCTTATTGTCGCATTACTGGTTATAAATTTTATTGCGCTTGCTTGTCTGGATTTTAGTGCATATGTAGTACATTATTTTCTCCATTGTCTTTTTCTTTGAACGATGATCCTGTCTTTAGTAATTCTCTCAGAACTGTTGTAGAAACATCTGCTGCGACTGCGAACAATAATGGTGTTTGTCCCTCTTCGTTTGGTATATTTGAGGTGTGTCCGCATTTCTGCATAAGTTGGATTATATCTATTATCCTTTGAGTGTTTCTATGTTGAACAGCAATATGTAAAGGTACGTTCCCTTCTACATCTGCCATAGTGAAGATATGGGTTCCTCTCTTTATTGCGGTCCATTTCTGGTTGACTTCTAGCTCCTTTGGCGTAATCCATTGCGATTTTTCCCGCTTTGTTTACTATTCTCATCCATCCTTTCCCTTCGACCCATTCTGGCATTATCTCTCTGATGGCTTTTACTATTACATCCATCTTGTCTACATTGTCTTGGGTCGCGTTTAGGTTATTTTGGATTCATCCGGTTTAGGTTCCTCTGCAGTTTTATTTGATGTCGCTTCTGTTTTTCGACTCATCGTTAGTCCGTTTTACTCAGCTGTTGGGTTTGTGATCTGGTTTGCATACCTCGATTCTCTGGTTCTCTTGTTATTGTTATCGGTATCGCTTTGCATCTACTTACGTTTACGTAGATAGGTCTAGTGAGTGGGTCATTGACCAATTTAACTAGAGCGTTGTTCTCGTTTACATACATTATCTCATAAGGTCCTTTACCACTTCTTTGTAGTTTTCTGGCTACTCCTGGGATATTTCTGGTGTTGCGATTATTACCCAGTCTCCGACCTGAAAGTTATGTTCGCGTACGTCTCGCTTTTTATCATGTAATTCTTTATAACTTTCTTGATTAATCTAATATTCATACCTGCTGTTTTCCAGATCTCTTGCATCCGCTCTTGAACCCCTTGTTACATAATCCTCAATTTCCATATACTGTGATTCGGCGGTTGATATTCTAATCTATCGGCATGTTGCATTCTCTGCCGTACATTAGTTTGAATGGACTCATTTTCGTTGCTGAATGTATTGACATTCTATATGCCATACGGCATAGGTTATATATCTATCCCAATCCTTTTGGTGTCTACTGACATAATTTGACATCATTTCAATTAATATGCCGTTGAAATCGTTCGGTTTGACCATTTGTTTGTGGATGGTATGGTGATGTTCTTAATTTTCGCAATTCTGAAGTAGTTCGTTACTTCCTCTATGATTTCGCTCATGAAGTTAGTTTCTTGATCGGTTAGGATCTGTTAGGTGTTCCGTATCTACAGCATATCTCTTCCACTAGGATTCTCGCTATTGTTCTAGCTTTTTGATCTGGTATTGCGAATGCTTCCGGAAATTTTGATAAGTAATCTGTCACTAGTAATATATAGATATTTCCGTCGTTGGTTTCTGGTAATGGTCCTACTACATCCATTGCGATCATCGTCATAGGTTCTGGTGGATCGGCATTGGCTTTAACGGTGTCTTCAGTTTACTTCCTGTGCTTTTTCTGGTTGCGCATATCAGACAATTCTTTATCCATCCTTTTACGTCCTCTCCATATTTGGCCATATATTTTTGGCGCAGTCTTGCTTTCCGTCTTTTTTGCTGACATGTGTCCTCCAAGTTTCCCATCGTGGTATTGCATTAGCACTTCTTTTCGTCTGCTTTCTGGTAAACACATGAGTCGTTTCTCACCATCCATTAATAATAACCATCCTTCTCTATGGTATATCGATGTCTGTGTTTTTCCATATGCTCTTTGAGTTTACTATTGTTGTCGAATATTTCCATATCATTCGTTTCCATGAATTCGAATTATGTTGCAACATCATCCGTCCTTCCTTCGTGCTCATTTCCTCATTTGTGAAATCCAATATCTTCTGCGAATGATCATGGCATATTCGATCACACCTGGATCCATTAGTTCCTCGAATACAAACTTGACATGCAATGCCGTTTGGCCGTGGCCTTTCCTGATTTGAATTTATAATGGGTAATATCTCTTCGCACTGCATTGCGCCATCTCATTAATCTCGCTAGAGGCTTTGTTTGTGTTGGCACCCAACCATACCAATGGTGATGGTCGTAGTAATAAATATCTGGTACCTCTATAAATAAATATTTAAAATGTTAATAGCCTGAATAGTTTGCTAACTCTCCCCTCTATTCAGCACAGAGTAGTTCTGTTTCATGTCTGAATTTCGATACTATAAATCCAATAACTCGTTCCTTTTCTCAATCGTCCCATATGGTCCTAGTACTGCTCAGATCATATCCACCTTGCCGTCTGTTGCTTAACAAAAATGGTTTCTAAAATCTCGGTGTAGCGAGGTATTGGTGCTGATATCAGTCCCTCTGAATGTTTCAAAGAGCTGTTGTTGTCTTTCCCCATAATAAACGGGTTAATCTTTTTGTTAATCCTTGTATTTGGTTTCCCGCAATGGTTGCATAAATCTTGATGAACTTTCGGTAATATCCACATAAGCCTAAAAATTCTTGCACTTGCGTGAAACTGTTTTTTGTACAGGGCGCAATCTTTATCCCTTTCGATGTTTCTTGGATCTGTCTTGCCTTTTGCTACACAAATTCCTAAAGAAGGTGACTTTTCCTTTGCCCAGTCGCATTGGAGGTTTCAATTTTATATTTTCATTGTTTCAGTCCGAACCAAATACGTTCGGATGTCTTTTTAAATGTTGCTAGAAGGGCAGAATAAAATAATAAAATCTTCCGATGATATCCATACTTGTATTGATCCATGAGTTACAAAGTTTCGAAAGCATCCTGGAAATGAAGCGAAGTGCGTTAGTCAATGCCGAAAAGGCAATTTCTTAATTGATATAAGATCTTTCCGATTGTAAAAGCAGTTTCCTCTCTGTCACCTCTTGACTTTATTTGCCAATAACCACTTTTTAAAATCTAACAATGTAAAAAATAAAAGCTCTCCGTGTAAACGTGTAACTCTCGTTTATATAGCGCGGTAAACGGGTATAACCCGTTTAGTTACTCACTGCATTGAGTCGTCGATAATTATACAGAACGCGTTGTGTTACGTCTTTTTTTTTACATGACCACTGGGAATTGGCCCATTGCGCAACAACTTGTTCGATACTCCTCGTCTAACATCTTTGACCTTTTTCTGCTACAGATTTCTGACTGCCTAGTCGAATATGGCCGAAGTGTTATTGGGGTACACTGTAATGGTATCGTGTGTTGCGCTCACATAGTCGCTTGTAACCGATATCTAAGTACAGAGCTGCAAATAATATCTTAAATTCCATTAGCATTTTTTGTAATTGCTCTTTCTCCCTCAGGTTCGTTTAGTAGCTGACTGCGATAGTCCATAGTTCCTACCTCAGCTCCTTCAGTTTTCGTTGTGGACAGTTTCAAATGTCCCATCATCGTGTTATTTCTCCCAGAATCTTCGTTCTCGAAAAGACTTATTATCTTCCTCGTCAAATTTAATATGGATTGGAATTGTCATTGTTGTCGTTTTACATAACTATTTCTCTGGCTAATGGCTATTCTTTCTTTTCGCAAATTTGTGGATTAGGTTCGAAAATCAATTCACCTCTGGTTGTCCTCGTCTTACTTTCGCGTAACAAATCATTTGTGTGCGGTCTGGCCACTACATTTCTCTGAGCATCTCACCTTTGAATTTAACATACGAAATTCGTCCGTTTTAATCTCTCAACTCCATCGCTCCAAATATCTATTATTATTTCTTTTAATAAATTCTGGGCATGAAAATCTGTTCCAATTATACACGCACTCAGTTCTTCCGATAACTGCTAAGTTTAAACTATTCGATTTTCACATTTTATATTCGATTATCGACCTAGAATTTTTTCGATACATGCTACCTGATTCTTGCTGCAAGTTATTAACATCCAAGTAGCTTCTTTCTATACATGGCCACCAATCTTACCTGGTATTTAATCATCTTTATGCTGAGATGTTTGCTCCACGTATCGATCATTGCTTTTATCTCTACCCATTTTATTCGTATGGGTAACCGTTAATCGTTGGTTCCACCAATGTTTGCAACATAGCTATAGTTCCGTTTCCTACTCTTGATCCACAACTCTTATCTTTGGCTGGTTCTGTGCTAAATCTGCCCAATTTGGGTCGTATGGTCACCAGGATAAATGTTTCGTATGTTGTGGTCTTGGTATCGGTACGATGTCTTCTCGGCAATGTTCTCTCTACTCGATTTTGTTGTTTTATTTGAAACATTCATATACTGGTGGTGGATGATTGTAAATGTCCACAGTCTGTTGTCTTACATTTTCCATGTTTGAGTTGCCCAGAGTTAGCAATCTGCGCTCCTCCTATGATTCTCGTCGTGTCGCTGTTATCGCTGCTATCACTTTGAAAAGTTTATCCATCGTCTCCAGTTGGCTCGTTTTCTGTCGCTTCATTCTGGTTTCTCGCTCTTATCTCATATATGCTTTGAATTTTTCGTACCAACTTCTTCATCAGTTACATGCAATTTTAGTTAGGATTCCATTAACCTTTAAATCTTGTGGATACTTTTGAATGTCCATGTAACACCATATGTTTGCTAAAAAAGCGGTAAGAATCCCATTGCCCAATTTTCCAGTTGAATTTTCCTTTCTCTTTGTAAATATGCGAAACATGCTAACAATTTGTGTTAAATCACTACTACGATTTGAATAATGAAATTATTCTAAAATCCTGCCATCATTGTCCGAAGATTAGGAATCTTTCCCCAATGGCTTTCATCAATTTGCTTAAGCAATTGTTGAAAATGATCCGTGAATAAGTAACAGTTCGTATTAAGGTTTCTCTCCATAGTTGTTACCTCCACTATCGTTACAATATAGATAAGCTGTTCTTGTGCTGGGAAATAATGAACTGTCTCTGGCTCGTTCCAGATCTTTGTGTAAATATCCCCACTCTGTGATATATCTAACTGGCCTTGAAATTCTGCTTCACTGGCCAATTCTGTAAGAATCCCACAATATTTTGTGGTGCTACTATTAACCGAGTTGGAAATTGTAACCAAACTTCCATTCTCTATTCGAATAATGTCCCATATACAGTACTCGCATACTGAAACATATTAGGTAGCAAATTTCTCTGGAATTTATCATCCTTGTACTATGGCTGAGCGAATCTGATTTTCCTTTATTCATTATCTTCTATTCATTATGCATATGCTCTTGGAATGTTGAATTCTCTGTATATTGCAATTGTCTTTTCACATTTGTATGTATAATATTTCATAACTCTCCAACGATCTCCAAAATATCCTATTGGAGTGGTAAGTTATTGAATTGCGTTAATCTGGATTCGTGATTGCCATTGCTAACCTATATTTTTAATATTCTCTGTTCAAGATACAGTCATTTAACATATAAATCGTGAATATATTTCTCTGTTAGAGCAAATTCTTTATGATATAATGGAAATCCATCTTATTATTTATAATAGAGATATAGTTTTCACATCTTTGGGTTATTTGCCGGCTTTTTGCGTTCGGTATTGCTGTTCGCATAAGAATATTCCTTTATAATTTGTATTGGCTACCATTTCGTCACATTACTCACCATTCGCCCTTTTAGAATCTCATTCCGATTGTGTGTCTGTTGATATTACTACCGGTTGTGTGACTCTTGATCCATTAGTTGTGGTTGATCGTTGGTTTTCGATTCTCGGTTTCCGTAATTCATCTAATGACTTTTTTTGGTGTTAGTCTCGGGTTTTCTCTGTGCATTGTCCTTGCTCATCAATATTGCACTTTTCAATAAAGTGAGTCTACAGTTCTGGTTATCGGCGTGATGACGATGTTGACATTCCGTTTGCATGATTGTCTGTTGCTCAGGCATTGAGGGTACTTCTTCATCGCTTGTGTAATCTGGATCAAAATATCCTTGATATTTCTCCAACTTTACTTGATAGCTTTCAATCACTACTACTCCTTTTGACTAATATGATTCAATAGGGTGTACTTCTCCTCCTTGACAATGTCCGCTCTAGCCGTTATCTACCGCGCAGCGTATACTCGTGTAGTTTAATATTTCCATTCCTCGGTGCTAACATCAAAACTCGTCCCGAGCTATTGAAATGCGCTCCCTGGCGTGAATCCTCTTCACATTCGCTCACCGTACTGAAACTAACTGTTGTTTCCGTTCCAAAAGCTTCTAATAAATTGTTGAATGTGCAATGAATGGTCCGACCAAAGAAAAGCCAACGATTTTCCTTGTTACTGACATCCTTGATCGTTTTTGAAGTATCACTTCTTGAAATAATTATATGATACTGCGTTGCCTGTTGTCTGCAGATTTACCAAGGGTTATGCACCTTTGCACTTTCCGTTTCCTTTAGTGCAGTATTATCACCATCTTAATATTAATCACAATCATATACTACAAAACGGTTCTAGCTCCTTATGCACACACATCATGGCCATATGAGTATTGTAGTGGATTATCGTATTCATTACCCTTTTCTACTGTTTTTGAATCGCTTAGCCATTAATCGTTTTGGTTTTCGATTCCGTTAATAAACTCTTTAACAAACTTCATTCACAATCAGTTCGGTTGATCATCTTTACTTACCAAAATTTAATAAAAGCTTGCCATCCACCTTGAGTACAATAATGAATGGTTACGATCTTCCCAATGTATAATGCCTCTCATTGCAAATCATATCCGTTGTCGTGTATCTGGATCCGCTTATCGTATATTACTATCGGTCATTGTACATACAGGTTAGGCCCATTCCTAACCAAATATCTATTTGGCCAGTCTGATCGTTTGCCGTTAAGAATATTATTTTATATCAAAATTATTCCCTCTGGATCATTTAGAGTAGTTCGTACCTTGTTGTCCACATAATTTTATTTATTAATTGGCTTTATTCGCCTCAAACGTTTTGCTTCCGTTCCGATATTATTAAGTTTCAAATTTCTCTTTATTTCTGGATTTGCTAATCCAGCATATCGGTTATTAATCTGTTGATCCACTTTGCTCCTTGTTCTTGACCTTTTAAGTTTCCCTGTTAACTGCTTGTTACTGTAAAGCTTGTTAAGTTTGTGCAAAGATCGATCTGCATTTGTTCTTTGTTTTCTCTGAGCTGGTTTAATCAAATTTCGGTTCGTCCCTCTGATTCTTTTCCATTGCCCTACCTGTTTCTATTCGTTTGGGTTGTTCGTCACTGTCGTTTCATCTGGAATGTTGTAAGCTCCTCGTCATATCACAGTTGTCCCATTTGTCTCCTGTCGGAGTTTGCGTTTCTCTCTTTCTTATTTATTTTCCTCTTCGACAGCTCCTATAATTTTTCGAAAATGGTTCTTTGAAGCACATACTAGTCGTACTAGTCAGTTATCAAGATGTCGTTTTCATTTCCTGTCATAAACAAATCTCTTGATTCCGGTATCTAGGTTTTGTTCCTCATCTACTATATCATTAAGAATCATTTAGTAATCTCTTCACTCCTGTTGTGATGACGATCTATTCAATCTGCGGCAGGTGGAACTTCTGGCGTAATTTAGACTTCTGTCGCCTATGCGTTTTCGTTGATTTCTTGGTAGTTCTCTCCCGCAATTTTTGATACCGTTAAATATATTATAACCCCAATTGCATCTGTGTAAACTCCGATTATCCGAGATCTGTCCATCCAATGATCGAATCCTTCGATTGTAAATGAAATGGCAATTCATCTGAGGTATCTCTTTTTACCTTCAACTTACCTTGGCAGTGATATAAAATTCCTCTTCATTGTTCGAAATCTTGCGTCATAATTTTTAAAACTGTACTTTACTATCGTTCGTCTGCCCATTACAGGTGTGTTTCCACATTTTCGAAAATTTCTCTGAATTGTTCTGGGTACCACCAGCATCTGCCGAAAATATTCTATTTCCTTTACGATATTTCTGCAAGTTCCTCTAACTCTGTTACATAAGAATCCGAATTATTCCATTTTTGGCTAAATCTGTTACGGTGGTCTTTGATTCTGGCTCCGAGTTCTCAATATCGCTGCTAATTCTCGTAATTTTCGTTTTCAATTAATCTTCGTTAATCCTTCTCCACAGGATCGTCTATATCTGTGGGCAAATATTTTACTTTCCTGGAATTCGTTTTTCGAAGTAGCTAATTCGTGGTCTCGCTTGTTCTTGGTGATCCGCAATTTTCATTTCTCGTCCGTTTCTACTCGATGGTAAATATATATCGCTATCATCCTTTACGAATTGAAGTGTACATTTTTCCAACAGAAATTGTGTACTCCTCCTGCGAACATTCTTTCGGTGGATTGGCTTTTGACCCTATCATAGATCTTGGTCTACTACCCAAATTTTTCCGTGGTCGCCTCTTATTCCCATTTTCCCGGGTTAGCGATGAAATTATGACTTTTCGATAAATGGCATCAGCTTCCGTCGTATCTGCCTTCATTGCTAATAGAAAAACACTGATAGATATTATTCCTTTCCTACTCCGTCTCCTTTGGGTACACTCACCAATTTCATCCGGATCCCAACCGATTTCTGTATAGAAACTGATGCACTTTAATACCGATATTTTCTCTTCCTCAGCCGATTTTACTCTTTTTCAGCCCATCCCACCTATTTTACTAATGTGTATGGGGCTAATCCGAGCTCTATCCAATTATTTCCTCATCTTCCTCTGGTTGCCATTTAACCATTTCATCTTTAGCATTTCCCTCGATAAATTTTCATTATGTCGTCTCATGAATACTCTCAAGGTTGTTTCGTAGCTGCGTCTTCTGGCGCTTCTCGCTGGTACTATTTCTTGCATTTCGGTTCAGTTCCTCTAGTTTCCATTCCACTCTTTTGTCCTTCCATCATACACCTTTTCCCAATGGTGTTGATCGACATCGTGAATCATCTAATAGAGTTGTATTTTGTGCTCAAATTCCGGCATCTTGTCTCCATAACTGGTAGAGTAGCATTATGTCCTACTTTCTTTCAATTTCCTTTGAAATTCTCGAATTTTGTTTG